>CAIGQS010000194.1:0-81770 GCA_903798195.1 Danio kyathit
GTCGCGTCGTGATTTAGCTCCGGTCACACAATGCACGGACGGTAAACGCCCAAATATCAGAGACAATCACTGGACGAGACCCTTACACGACCACCATAATTAGCCTCGATGTTTTTTTAAGCATTTGACATGCACGTCTATTAAAAGAGAGACTCTGGGGGCCCCAAAAATAGTGATGGCGCATCTCATGACAAAGCATTTCAGAGATGCTCCAATCAACAGACGTTCATTAAAAAGACATTTACTTATAAAAATGCATTTTATTGAAATCAATATACATTTTATTCGCTTGTACATCATGTAAATATAATTTTAATGCTTTAAATAGTTGATTTAAAATGTAAATATTGCTCAAGACAAAAATAATGCACATACCTCTATGTATGTGGTCGCGTTTATTCTCTTTTAAATGCAAGCTGTTCTGTAATGATTGAGATTTGATGAAGATTAGACGATGCACCCTGTTTAGCTCTCAATCTTCTCGCCGGCTGCTCAATGTGAACCAACCGCGCCCAACATCACTAGTGACTGTAGGCAGATATTTGCATTCGCCCCGCCCACCTGCTGTGGCAGATTTGAGGGGACCAGTGGCAGGTGTATAATAATTAGTGGGCGTGCCTGGTCTATTGTGTGGTATTGTAGGGTATGGCGTTTATGGGGTATGCTGCTTTTGTGGTATCTTTATCGTTTGTGTCATTTGCATTTTTGACGACCCCCATCGGGTTTCTTCAAGTGGAGCGGTCGTCTGTTGTTGGATGAGAGTTCTGCTTGTTTATTGGCTGAGCTCCGCGTCCGTCAGGTCGATTGATCGATCCATGTTTCCATTGAGTGAACATCCAACATCCTGCACCCGGAATAGAAATATATTGAGGATTTCAGTGGAATGTTACGGTGACGCATTGCTGCCACACACATATTTTTTTTCCCACTCAGCTATGTCGTTATAACGAGATCTTTTCTCGTTTTAACGAGATCTTTTCTCGTTATAACGAGATCTTTTCTCGTTTTAACGAGATCTTTTCTCGTTATAACGAGATCTTTTCTCGTTATAACGAGATCTTTTCTCGTTTTAACGAGATCTTTTCTCGTTATAACGAGATCTTTTCTCGTTTTAACGAGATCTTTTCTCGTTATAACGAGATCTTTTCTCGTTATAACGAGATCTTTTCTCGTTTTAACGAGATCTTTTCTCGTTATAACGAGATCTTTTCTCGTTTTAACGAGATCTTTTCTGGTTATAACGAGATCTTTTCTCGTTTTAACGAGATCTTTTCTCGTTATAACGACATAATTAAGTCGTTATTTCGAAATAATTAAGTCGTTATTTCGACATAATTATGTTAATTTCTATATGAGCCACATAGCGGAATAAGACAGGTCAATGGGGATTTACCAGGCATATTCTTTCATAGGCACTGATGTGTTCACTTGTTCCATAATAATCTTTTTACATTTAATGTAACCCATAAATAGCTGTAGCCTAGCCTAGTTTTTGCAAGACATAATTTAAATTATTTAGCAATTCTGTAATGTATTTATCACATTATATGTTAGTTTTGTTGGTGGTAAGACAGAACGTCCCGTTTCTACATCTATTCGCGTCCAAAATTGATTCCGTCTTTCCAACACTCCATCGCACATGCAGTGCAAAAAACAATAAAATACAACTAGACTAAAATATGGAAAAACTGACAGATGGTACAGCACTTTGCTCACTTTATGATTATTAAGTTGGAATTGTTTTAAATTAGAATGCACCTGTGTTACTTTAATAATAATAATAATAATTATTATTATTATTATTATTAATATTATTGTTGTTGTTGTTGTTGTTGTTATTATTATAATTATTTGTTCTTGTTGTTGTAAATATTTTAGGTGTTTAATTTTCTATGTGTAGCAACACAGCAGAACAACAACAACTTCAAGTGTTTAACATAGCCCAATAAGAAACTCCTCGCTTGTCTTTCACCCGCTGCGCCTATTTTATTATTTCTTCACTAGGCTATTTGTGTTGTTGTCGCTAACTAAGTGTAATTAGTTAGACTTAGTTACCAGAATTAGGTACGTTTATGAAAACCATCGTTAACTATGGCCGCAAATTCCGTCTTTCAAACATAATTCGTTGATTTGGCATTGACATTATATCCTACTTAATAATAATAATAATAATAATAATAATAATAATAATAATAATAATAATAATAATAATTGTATTATTATAAGTAGTAGTATTATTATTGTTGTTAAGTAGAATTTTTTAATTTTTTAATAAATACCCTACTGTAAATTGCAACTAATGATTTATATGATTTATATATGAGATTAGAGTGTTAGCTACGTAGTTTTATGTTTTAGAATAGAATATGGAATATTCTCCATAATATTTGTAAAGGAAACATGGCCCCTATATGTGCCATTTACATTTCAACTAATATGGAAAACTAGTGCATGTTTTTACCAAAACATTTTAAAGTGAGTGTAAAACATTATAATTTTAAACAAAAATGATGGTCATTTTCTTCAAAGAAGTTGTTACTCCACCCCTTAGTTATGCGCCTATGCAGGTTCAAACGCCTAATACACACAGGATGTGCAATACACAAATATCTTTACATATAAAAAGGATTAAAATGTTACGAAAATTATTATTTAAAATAAAAACACCTCCATGCCGCCTTCATGTCCAGGATTAACTCAAAACTGAGTAAAAAAATATATTTCTGTCATTATTAATATAACTCCCGTCATTATAATCTTCAGTACACACATTTAGCAATGTGTTTATTTATTATATAGCAACTAAATTATAAAATTGGGAAATTAAAGCAATTATCCAGGGATCTGGTCCCCGCGTCAGGTTAGGGTGTGTCCGTATATAGCCTTTAAAACGCGCACGCGCGGCAGAGGGGCATTCTAAACTCAGGAGAAAACCTGACTAGTGGATGACGTGAAGGCGAGCAGCCTAATTCATTACATGTTTTGGTCAACTAATTCTTTAAATACAACTCTCTTGAGCTCTACAAGTAAAACACGCAGAATAAATTAGCTGTTAAATTAATTTTAATTTATTATAATTAGTATTAGTAATAATAGGCTATTAAAATTAATCTAAAATTGACAAAACAGAAAACTTTTTTTATGTTTGCTTTCATTTGACAGCGCACTTTACAGTTGTGAAAAGAAACATCTTATTATGCAGCAGCAGCTCGACACTTAAAAATGCCTTTTGAGATTAAAGATGATCGGCCTGCAAAGTCAAGTTTACATGATTTTAAATTAAATAATAGTGCGTGAGTAAGTGGATTGGCCGTGAGATAGCTTTGGCGGATCAACCTCTCACATGCGCTGCAGGTAGGCTGAATGATGATCTTTAAACAAATGTCATTTAGGCTATACTGCTATTTATGCAAAATTAAACACCAGAAAATATATTGTAGGGCTATATTAACAGCTAAAATACAGTTAGCATATCGATTTTATTTTGATTTGTAGCTCATGGCCCTAAAAATGAAAATGTAACCTGAAAACAAGTAATTAAAATAGGCTTAATAAATAAATTAAACGACGGGTAGGGCTAATATTATAATGGTTTATGATGGCGTTTTTACAAATGCCAACCGGACAATATCACGAAAAAAAAACACTTGTGATAGCCTAACATAAATCTTTATTTTTACCTTTGAAATTATGAAAAAAAAGTTATATAGAGTTGCGTGTTATCCATGCCTACATTTAACCATTTTTCATGGTAATAACTCTGAATTTCTTTTTTTAGGTATTTTCTGGCACATTTAGCTTCTATTTTTTTTAAATGACAATATTGTAACATTTAACTTTTTCCTAACACTGATAAATGATTGGTTGAGTAATAGGCAACGTGAAGCGTGATGACTCGTTTTCACTTTATTTACCGGTTATACGAATAGTCTAACCGTGGGTTAGCTGGCATGTGTTGGCATAGTTTAATGTCTTTACCTAAAATGTAAAACATTTATAATATTTGAAATAAAACGAAAAGAAATAAGCAGATTAAAATATAATTTAGGCTAAACCACTCGTTTGGCACTGAAGCTATGATCCGTTTGCAATTATGTAAACGTATAGTTGCATAACCTTCATTGATAAAATCAGTAATAGTGCATAATATTATTACTATAAAAAAGTATATTACTGCCTTAAGTCAGTAACTTAGGCAGTAATGCAAAGTAATAATGAATACGTATATAAATAGTCTAAATGAAAGGAAAAAGAGGTACCAAAATCAGTCACCATGTCTAGTGGCCCCCTACGGGATTAAAATGCCCCCTCAGTTATGACATGCTGGCGCCGGCCTGTTCCAGCTGCAACCCATCACTGGAAAACACCCATACACTCTCTTTCACACTCATACACTACAGACAATTTAGCCTACCCAATTCACCCATACCATGTCTTTGGACTTGTGGGGGAAACCGAAACACCCGGAGGAAACCCACGCAAACGCGGGGAGAAACTCCACACAGAAATGCCAGCTGACCCTTGCTGTGAGGCGACAGCACTACTGCGCCACATATTATAAATGATAATAATAATAATAATTATTATTATTACATGTTGTTATGCATATTTATATTTGTTTTAATAAAAAAAGTTTAGATTTGTCCACCTGTGGGGTTTTGGAGATGTATCACCATATGGGCCATAAGAACAGGATGTGTTGGATATAACTCAGTTTTTTTTTTTACCACACTTAGTTACTATTGTTCATTTATTCGTTTGCTGGAAATAAGAACTGAATTTAGAAATGGTTTTGAAACAAATCTTTGCGCTTAACAAACAAAACTACTTATGTAGGCTAATGGATGTCTTCAGCAAAGCGTGTACAACACTGTTTCCTTATCCACGAAAAAAGTGAAAGTAAAGGCCAATTGGAAAAGGCTCATTAAATCATTAAAAAATAGAGCCCTAAAGCTCATGGTGCAAAAGCAATAAGGGCCTGTCTGAATCCACTTTTGCTATTTTAAGGAAGGAAAAATACCGGTTGCGCTGCAGCACATGGTCTAAAAGGGTTGTGCTTTCTCTTAATGAGTTCTGTGTGTGTTTTAAGAATATAACCAATCAGGGGTGTTTCCAAAATCATCATTAGCCAACTAAGGTTGCAAGTTCCTACGTTAAAAACATATTTATTGACTTGGCGTTTCCCAAATCCATCGTTTCAACGAACAATAGCAAACTGCGTCGCAAACTTGTGCACTTGCGACTACACCTCTAGAGCTGTAGGCTGTGTTCTATTCCCAGTTATCCCCCCTATGCCCTTAGAACATTCTAACATTTAAACTTGGAATGATTAAAAAACATTAAAGTCATCTCTGGTGTAATTTGCTTTCAAAGTATTTTTATCGTTCAGTTTTAGCGATCTTCATGTTTACAATTGCGCTCCCTTTGCAGTGCACTTTGAAAACAGTGATGCCATTTTAAACACAGCCGAGCGGAATTTTTGTTACGTCTTCAAAGCTAGTTTATGTTTTATAATTGCTCTAAAGCTTATGAAAACACAGCATACGTTAAAGCTTTTATTTTATAGTAGGTTATTTATTAAGAAATGTAACCTTCTGTATGTGACATGGGCCTGTTGTTTAGTACATTTCTGCAGTGGTTTTCATGTGTCAAATTGTAAAAGTAGACTTTAAAAAAAATAAATAAATAAACGATATCTTACTTATTAATAATAATAATCATCAACATCATCATCATTATTAATATTATTATTAAAGTTGGATTTTTTCATTTCCTAATAAATATTAAATATAATTTCTTAATGAATAAGTGATGTCTTAATACATAGGTGATTTTATGTTAATTTAGAATAGAATATGTAATGTTCTCAATAATATTTGTAAAGGAAACACAGGCTCTATATGTGCTGTTCACATATATTTGTATTAATATGGAAAACGAGTGCATGTTTCTACCAAAACTAATATTGGATTTTTTTTAAATGCGTGTGCGTGAAAAACAATATAATTTGCCCAAAGAAATTATGGGGTTCTTCTCTAAAGAAGTAGTTACTCCACAACGTTTAGAGTAAATATGGGCGTTTTACATTATAACTAACGTGGTTCAAATTATGGATCTGCGACAGAGAACTGGTTTTGGGAAACACTGGTCACTACATCATTCTTTTCCCAAACGACGTACTATGTGATACACGAAAGTTACGTCATTGTTTGGGAAAGTCCAAAAGTCTCATCTCCCAATGCCTTTAAGAGTCAGTTGCCACACCATGCATTTGCTATGTACATGGATACTTGTACTGTAAGTAGAAAAACTGAACTCTAGTGAGAAAACGGTCAAACAGGAGTGTTTCCCAAACATTGACGTAACCTCAGCTGCCGAAAATAAACCGTAAAATTATTGCTTTTTTTACATATTAAATTTCGTTTGTTAAGCGTAAATATTTGTTTCAAAACTATTTCTAAATTCAGTCCTAATTTCCAGCAAACGAATAAATTAACAATAATAATGAAGTGTGGTAAAAAAAAAAAGTTACATCCAAACACACGTCCTGTTCTTATGCCCCATATGGTGATACATCTCCAAAACCCCACAGGTGGACAAATCTAAACTTTTTTTATTAAAACAAATATAAATATGCATAACAACATGTAATAATAATAATGATATTAATAATAATAATAATAATAATAATAATAATAATAATAATAATAATAATAATATTGTTATTATTATTATTATTATTATTTATAATATGTGGCGCAGTAGTGCTGTCGCCTCACAGCAAGGGTCAGCTGGCATTTCTGTGTGGAGTTTCTCCCTGCGTTCGCGTGGGTTTCCTCCGGGTGTTTCGGTTTCCCCCACAAGTCCAAAGACATGGTATAGGTGAATTGGGTAGGCTAAATTGTCTGTAGTGTATGAGTGTGAAAGAGAGTGTATGGGTGTTTCCCAGTGATGGGCAGGCATCCCCTGTGTAAAACATATGCTGGATAAGTTGGCGGTTCATTCCGCTGTGGCGACCCCAGATTAATAAAGGGACTGAGCCGAAAAGAAAATGAATGAATTAATAATAATAAACTATAATAATCACGGACGACATGGTGGTGCAGTTTAGCACGTTCGCCTCGCAGGAAGCTGGTTCGAGCCTTGCTGGGTTTGCATGTTCTCCCCGTGTTCGCGTGGGTTTCCTGGGTGCTCCGATTTCCCCCACAAGTCCAAAGCATGTGGTATAGATGAATTGGGTTTAAAATTGACCGTAGTGTGTGTGTGTGCGAGTGAGAGTGTGGATGTTTCCCAGTAATGGCTTGGGTTAAGCCGAAAAGAAAATGAATGAATGAATAATACAAATGCAAATTGTCATGAATAAACTGAGAGAAAAAAAAACCCTGGACATGAAGGCGGCATGGAGGTGTTTTTATTTTAAATAATAATTTTCGTAACATTTTAATCCTTTTTATATGTAAAGATATTTGTGTATTGCACATCCTGTGTGTATTAGGCGTTTGAACCTGCATAGGCGCATAACTAAGGGGTGGAGTAACAACTTCTTTGAAGAAAATGACCATCATTTTTGTTTAAAATTATAATGTTTTACACTCACTTAAAAATGTTTTGGTAAAAACATGCACTAGTTTTCCATATTAGTTGAAATGTAAATGGCACATATAGGGGCCATGTTTCCTTTACAAATATTATGGAGAATATTCCATATTCTATTCTAAAACATAAAACTACGTAGCTAACACTCTAATCTCATATATAAATCATATAAATCATTAGTTGCAATTTACAGTAGGGTATTTATTAAAAAATTAAAAAATTCTACTTAACAACAATAATAATACTACTACTTATAATAATACAATTATTATTATTATTATTATTATTATTATTATTATTATTATTAAGTAGGATATAATGTCAATGCCAAATCAACGAATTATGTTTGAAAGACGGAATTTGCGGCCATAGTTAACGATGGTTTTCATAAACGTACCTAATTCTGGTAACTAAGTCTAACTAATTACACTTAGTTAGCGACAACAACACAAATAGCCTAGTGAAGAAATAATAAAATAGGCGCAGCGGGTGAAAGACAAGCGAGGAGTTTCTTATTGGGCTATGTTAAACACTTGAAGTTGTTGTTGTTCTGCTGTGTTGCTACACATAGAAAATTAAACACCTAAAATATTTACAACAACAAGAACAAATAATTATAATAATAACAACAACAACAACAATAATAATAATAATAATAATAATAATAATAATAATAATAATAATAATTATTATTATTAAAGTAACACAGGTGCATTCTAATTTAAAACAATTCCAACTTAATAATCATAAAGTGAGCAAAGTGCTGTACCATCTGTCAGTTTTTCCATATTTTAGTCTAGTTGTATTTTATTGTTTTTTGCACTGACATGCATGTGCGATGGAGTGTTGGAAAGACGGAATCAATTTTGGACGCGAATAGATGTAGAAACGGGACGTTCTGTCTTACCACCAACAAAACTAACATATAATGTGATAAATACATTACAGAATTGCTAAATAATTTAAATTATGTCTTGCAAAAACTAGGCTAGGCTACAGCTATTTATGGGTTACATTAAATGTAAAAAGATTATTATGGAACAAGTGAACACATCAGTGCCTATGAAAGAATATGCCTGGTAAATCCCCATTGACCTGTCTTATTCCGCTATGTGGCTCATATAGAAATTAACATAATTATGTCGAAATAACGACTTAATTATTTCGAAATAACGACTTAATTATGTCGTTATAACGAGAAAAGATCTCGTTAAAACGAGAAAAGATCTCGTTATAACGAGAAAAGATCTCGTTAAAACGAGAAAAGATCTCGTTATAACGAGAAAAGATCTCGTTAAAACGAGAAAAGATCTCGTTATAACGAGAAAAGATCTCGTTAAAACGAGAAAAGATCTCGTTATAACGACATAGCTGAGTGGGAAAAAAAATATGTGTGTGGCAGCAATGCGTCACCGTAGAATGTAAATGTAGTTGTTGATCTTTAAAGCAGCACAGCTAGTTGCTATTAGTGTGTGGATGTTTGTTTAAATTTGTTTGATTTAATTTTAAATAAATAAAACATGTTTTGATTTTAATATTTCATTATAAAATATAGCATTATTATGTAATGATTAATGGGAGTAAAATAATTTGAAGGCTGTTGCAATAAAATGAGGATTTTACATTGGTTCAGCTGTAACATCTATCTATCTTTCCCCTTCGGGAGGGGAACTTCAATGCTATGTGGAAAAACTTCCACTATGGGGATTTCGTCAGAATCCAATCATCTGAAAGAGTATAAAAACGGGCCAATGAAATGCCAATGAGTTGGCAGCGTCAGCGTGCACAGCTGTCTTGAATGACAATCAGTGTGGCATAAAAGGCTAGCATGTGCTCAGCAACGCTATCCTTTTCGCTTTCAGAGCCTTTCACAAGTTTCTGAGAGAGTTGCTGAGGGTTCTCCAACCTGTCTGTACAGAGAGAGAGATTGAGAGCTGTTCTCCCGGTCCAGAGTGCGTTTACGCTGCGGCAGACGGTCGAGCTGGGTCTTCTCTCCCTTGCCTGGCGTCCTTTGGGTCCGGTCCTCAAACTGAGCGGTTTGTATAGGAAGCAAGCTTCCCTAAAAGAGCAACACGGTCGTGCAGTGCGTCTTTTTAAAGATGTCGCTCCGACCGTGCGTTTCTGGATGTGGTGGTTCCCTGTCCTCGGATGATGGGCACGAGCACTGCGTGGCATGTCTGGGGGTCCAGCATGTCAATGCGGTGCTCGCGGGCAGTGCATGACGTCATTGCGACGTCATGTCTGTTGCGCAGCTAAGATCGCGGCTCGCTCTTGTAAAAGGGCGACCCACCCCAGTTGTCCCCCGCTCTGCGGTTGGCACTCGGGCAGATCTGAGGGTTACGGTGGGAGCTAATCCGCCGCCTTCGGGCTCGCGGACCTCTCATTCCTCAGCGCGCTCCATCCAAGCTTCGAGTGAAGGAAGCGGTCCATCTTCACGGATGGTCGCCCTTTCACTCGATGACACCGAGGACCAGATGTCCATCAATGCATCGGAGGGTGGGCTATCATTATCCGACGAGGATCCGAACCCGCTCCCTCCCTCCGGGGTTGTGAGCGTGGCTTCGGATCCAGAAGCGGATATGCTGGCCGTGCTTTCCCGGGCTGCTTCGGCCGTGGGTTTGGAGATGGTTTATCCCCCAGCCCCGCGGCCGGACCGACTAGATGGGTGCTACGTGGAGGACAAAAAGGCGAAGCCTTCTAAGCCTCCCGTCCCCTTCTTCCCGGAAGTGCACAGTAGGCTCACGCAGTCTTGGAGGGCACCTTTCTCTGCCCGATCTGCGTGCGCCTCCGCCCTCACCACCCTGGATGGTGGAGCAGCCAGGGGGTACGAGGCGATTCCCCAGATTGAGCGCGCCATTGCGGTCAACCTATGTCCGCGTGGCGCCTCTTCCTGGAGGGGTCAGCCCCGTCTCCCGTCCAAGGCTTGTAGGTTATCTGCCTCCCTCGGAGCCAGAGCCTACAAAGCCGCGGGCCAGGCTGCTTCCGCCTTGCATGCTATGGCCACCTACCAGCGCTACCAAGCGCAGGCGCTGGCCCAGCTGCACGAGGGTGGTTCCGACCCAGGCCTGCTCCATGAGCTCCGCACCGCAACCGACTATGCTCTGCGTACCACCAAGTCGGCTGCGTGTGCCCTGGGAAGGTCGATGGCCACACTAGTGGTCCAGGAACGCCACCTCTGGCTAAACCTGGCAGATATGCGCGATGTTGACAAAGTCCGCTTTCTTGACTCGCCCATATCCCAGGCTGGCCTGTTCGGCGACACCGTCGGTGAATTCACCCAGGAGTTCACGGCGGTGAAGGAGCAGTCGGATGCGATGGGCAAAGTCATCTATCGGCGGGACCGTAAGACCGCTCCCCCGCCGTACCATCCACCTCCGCTGCTCCTCGCCGAGGGCGCCCGCCTGCGGCCACAAGACCTGCTCTCCGCGCCCCCGCCTGCGCCTCCGGCCAAGCGGCAGCGCCGAGCATCCCGCAGGCAGCCAGCGCCCCCCGCCCCAGGGCGCCGCTAAGTCCGGTAAACGGACCGCGAAGCGTCCCTGAGACGGGCCATCCGGAGAGGAGGGAACTTGCTCTTTCCCCGGCGGAGGGCCGGGCCCCACAAATAACACCAACGGCGTTTTTCAACGCCACGCAAATTCCAAAGAAAGAGCATTTTTCCACCTCCCCGGATGTGACTGCCCGAACACTGCCAGCTTGGGACGCTATGCCTTCCAGCTCGCAGGATCGGTGCGTTTCGCCAGTGGCTCACGGAGCGCAAGAGAACGGTCTCCTTTCTCTTCCCCTCCTGACCACCCCTCCGGAGTATGGGTGCGAGACGAGAGTGAATCTCTCGCCTCACTGCTCTCCCGCGGGACCCCAGTGCTTCCCGGTTGAGCCCACCCACTCCGTGCTGCCCCACCGTTGGTACGTCAGCGATCGTGCGAATGAAGCCGCTAGCGATGGCTCTGCCTGCCTGGTTAGCGCGGGCCAGCCCATCGCGGTGGCTCATCCGCACGATCAGACTCGGCTACGCGATTCAGTTCGCGAAACGGCCTCCCAGGTACACGGGTGTGTATTTCACCAGGGTCAGCCCTGTGTCCGCCCCTGTCTTGCGAG
The DNA here is from genome assembly GCA_903798195.1 of Danio kyathit. Taxonomy (NCBI): domain Eukaryota; kingdom Metazoa; phylum Chordata; class Actinopteri; order Cypriniformes; family Danionidae; genus Danio; species Danio kyathit. The sequence goes on from CAIGQS010000194.1 coordinate 11,692, forward strand.
AGGAGATTGCTGTCCTCCTGGCGAAGGATGCAATCGAGCCGGTCCCTCCAGCCGAGATGGAGCGCGGGTTCTACAGCCCGTACTTCATCGTACCCAAAAAGAGCGGTGGGCAACGACCAATCCTAGACCTGCGCGTTTTGAACCGTTGTCTTCACAAGCTGCGGTTCAGAATGCTCACGCAGAAACGCATCATCCGATGTGTTCGTCCTCAGGATTGGTTTGCAGCAATAGACCTGAAGGACGCGTATTTCCATGTTTCCATACTTCCACGCCACCGGCAGTTTCTGCGGTTTGCGTTCGAAGGCCGAGCATGGCAGTACAAAGTCCTCCCCTTCGGGCTCTCTCTGTCTCCGCGAGTTTTCACCAAGCTCGCGGAGGGTGCCTTAGCGCCCCTTCGACTCGCAGGCATACGCATACTCAATTATCTCGACGACTGGCTGATTTTAGCCAGCTCGCGGGATCAATTGATTACGCACAGAGACAAGGTGCTCCGGCACCTCGACCTGTTGGGGTTTCAGGTCAACCGAGAAAAGAGCAAACTCGCACCCGTGCAGAGGATCTCTTTTCTCGGGTTGGAGCTGGACTCGGTCACCATGACGGCGCGCCTCTCACGAGAGCGCGCCGGGCTGATGCTGAACTGTCTGAGGGAGTTCGACAGAAAAAAGGTGGTCCCCCTGAAATTGTTTCAGAGGCTCCTGGGGCATATGGCATCCGCAGCTGCGGCCACGCCGCTCGGATTGCTCCATATGAGACCACTGCAGCATTGGCTTCACGATCGAGTCCCCAGACGCGCATGGCACGCGGGCACACACCGAGTGACTGTCACTGCGCTGTGTCGCCGCACCCTCAACCGCTGGAGGGACCCCTCCTTCCTACGGGCCGGAGTGCCCCTGAGACAGGCGTCCAGGCATGTCGTCGTCTCGACGGATGCTTCCAGTACGGGTTGGGGGGCCGTGTGTTGCGGGCATGCGGCTGCGGACCTATGGAAGGGAACCCAGCTGCATTGGCATATCAATTGCCTAGAGCTGTTGGCAGTGTTGCTCGCCCTGCGCCGTTTTTTACCGGTGCTCAGAGGGCAACACGTACTGGTCAGGACGGACAGTACGGCGACGGTGGCGTATATCAACCGCATGGGGGGTATACGCTCCCGCCGCATGTCTCAGCTCGCTCGCCGTCTGCTCCTCTGGAGTCATACGCGGCTCAAATCGCTGCGTGCCATTCACATCCCAGGCGAGCTCAACCGTGCAGCCGACGGGCTCTCACGGCAGCTTCTAGTCTCGGGAGAATGGAGACTCCACCCCGAGTCGGTCCAGCTGATATGGGCGCACTTCGGGGAAGCCCAGGTCGACCTGTTTGCTTCCCCCGAGAACGCTCATTGCCAGTGGTTTTTTTTCCCTGACCGAGGGCTCCCTCGGCACGGATGCACTGGCTCACAGCTGGCCTCAGGGCATGCGCAAATATGCGTTCCCCCCAGTGAGCCTACTCGCGCAGTTACTGTGCAAGGTCAGGGAGGACGAGGAGCAGGTCTTGCTAGTTGCGCCGCTCTGGCCCAACCGGACCTGGATTTCAGAACTCTCCCTCCTCGCGATAGCCCCCCCCTGGCAGATCCCGTTGAGAGAGGACCTCCTCTCTCAGGGACAGGGCACCATCTGGCACCCTCGTCCAGATCTGTGGAACCTCCACGTGTGGTCCATAGACGCGAGGAAGACTTAGGTAACCTACCGGTGGCGGTGGTTAATACCATCACTCAGGCTAGAGCACCCTCTACGAGGCATGCCTACGCCCTGAAGTGGAGTCTATTCACTGAATGGTGTTCTTCTCGCCGAGAAGACCCCCGATCTTGCCAGATCAGTGTTGTGCTTTCTTTCCTTCAGGATAGGTTGGAGCGGAGGCTGTCGCCCTCCACACTGAAGGTTTACGTGGCCGCTATCTCCGCTCATCATGACGCGGTGGACGGCGGCACCGTGGGTAAGCATAACCTCGTCATCCGGTTCCTCAGAGGTGCGAGGCGAATATTCCCCCCCCGCCCCCCTCTGATGCCCTCTTGGGATCTCACTGTAGTGCTTACGAGCCTACGGGGAGATCCCTTCGAACCACTCGACTCAGTATCCTTGAGATTTCTGTCCCTGAAGACAGCTCTGCTGGTCGCGTTGGCTTCGATTAAGAGGGTAGGGGATCTGGAGGCATTTTTGGTCAGTGACTCGTGCCTGGAATTCGGGCCGGCCTACTCTCACGTTGTCCTGAGACCCCGGCCTGGATATGTGCCCAAGGTTCCTACCACACCGTTTAAGGACCAGGTAGTGAGCCTGCAAGCGCTGCCCCCGGAGGAGGCAGACCCAGCCCTTTCATTGCTGTGTCCTGTCCGCGCTTTGCGGACTTATGTGGACCGTACTCAGAGTTTTAGATCCTCTGAACAGCTCTTTGTCTGTTATGGTGGTCGGCAGAAGGGAAGTGCCGTATCTAAACAGAGGTTGGCCCACTGGATAGTGGATGCCATCTCCCTCGCTTACCTGAGCCAGGGCGAGCCGTGTCCCCCAGGAGTTAGAGCACACTCCACTCGGAGCGTTGCCTCCTCTTGGGCGTTAGCACGCGGCGCCTCTCTTACAGACATCTGTAGAGCTGCGGGCTGGGCGACACCTAATACATTTGCTAGATTTTACAATCTTCGAGTGGAGCCGGTCTCCTCAAGGGTGTTGGGAAACCCCGAGTCATGAGGAAAATCGGTAGGTGTTGTAAACGTTTGCTGCGCCTCTCTCTCTAACACAGAGATCCGTGCGCCTTTTTTACTTTGCCAGTCGAGTTCCCCGCTTGGCGAACCCTGCAGAGTTCCTCCGAGGCCCCCACCACCTGACTCAGCGGAGGAGTCAGGCGATGGCCCGTTACGTTGTAGGTATGCCCGCTGGTCATCCCGCGTTCTGGGTATAGGTGCCTGCTATGTGTGATCCCCGCTGGCGATCCCATATGCTCACTCAGCCACGATGTAGTTCCCCCCTCCGGGGCGGACTCGTGTCTTCCCTCCCCGCTAACCATCTTCATATGTGCACTCCCCCTTCTCAGGGCTAGTCCATATACAACTTGCCACCAGGTCTCCCCTCCCCGGGCAGCAGGTGGCCTCCGCAGCGTCCTCCCTATCGGGACTGAACGCTTTCCCAACGTACTGTCGTATCTAAAATTCCTAGAAACTAACTAGGTGTATCTTACGACTCCCCGAAAAGTATATCTAAACCAGAAAAGGTAAGTAGGGTAAGTAAGGGCCAGGGGACACGTTGGAGGACTGTGTCTCCAGCGATGCAGGTGCGCTCGTACTACTGCGTGGCGCGCCCCTCACTGGAGACATGGTAAGGTTCTTTCGTTGTGGCGCTTTCCATAAATTTCCCCATAGTGGAAGTTTTTCCACATAGCATTGAAGTTCCCCTCCCGAAGGGGAACGCTCAGGTTACTAAAGTAACCCTCGTTCCCCGAGGGGGGGAACGGAAATGCTATGTTCCTTCGCCACAATGATTGTCCCTTAGCTGTTGAGTGTGAAAGCCTCTTCAGCTAGAAAAGGATAGCGTTGCTGAGCACATGCTAGCCTTTTATGCCACACTGATTGTCATTCAAGACAGCTGTGCACGCTGACGCTGCCAACTCATTGGCATTTCATTGGCCCGTTTTTATACTCTTTCAGATGATTGGATTCTGACGAAATCCCCATAGTGGAAGTTTTTCCACATAGCATTTCCGTTCCCCCCCTCGGGGAACGAGGGTTACTTTAGTAACCTGAGCGATCTATCTATCTATCTATCTATCTATCTATCTATCTATCTATCTATCTATCTATCTATCTATCTATCTATCTATCTATCTATCTATTTGTCTTTCTGTCTGTCTGTCTGTCTGTCTCTCAGTGCTTGTCTGTCTGTCTGTCTGTCTGTGAAATAAAGGAAGGTAATAAAGTATTTTATTTGTGTTGTTTTTTTGCAGGAATGGGAGAATGAGATTGCTTCCACTGATGAAAGGACTGATACAGACAATGAAAGGATCGTTGCAGTGTATGGGGCTGATGCAGATAAGAAATCACTGGAAGAGCTTAAGAAAGATGCCAAATATGCTGAAATTAATAACTTTTTGTCCATTGGGAAAAAAACTATTTCACACACTGAAGTAAGTTCTAATATATATATATATATATATATATATATATATATATATATATATATATATATATATATATATATATATATAAATAATGTTAGCAATTATTTTTCACATTAGGCATTTAAGTGGTTAGAAAATATTTTCAGATTTTAATAAAGACAGTGATTTCTTTTTTTGAGCTGAAAAGGTGTGAACCGTTTTGGACACAGTACTTTGCACTGTGTATTTGTTGGAATTTCTCTTTCAGATGAAATTCTTTTATTCTTTAAGGTAAGACCTTATTTTGATGGTCCCCCTGCTGACCATAATATACTTTAAACACTTAAGCTTACTCTCATCTGTGTAGTGTCTTTAGATTGTTTTGTGAATGTTCCAAGGCAATTATTAAAACATCTACAACATGAGAACATCTAATAAACTTTTGGTCAGTAAAGTTTTACAAGGCAGAGGGAGGGAATTTGGCCAGGACACTGGGGTTACACCCCTACTCTTTACAAGAAGTGCCATGGGATTTTTAATGACCACAGAGTCAGGACCTCGCTTTAATATCTCATCTGAATGATGGTGCTCACAGACTGTATAGCATCCCCTTGACTATACTGGGGCATCAAGACAAAGAGAGTGCCCCCTGCTGGCCTCACTAATACCACTTTCAACAGCAACCTAGTCTGTTAATGCCTTGTTCACACTACTTGATTTTAAGTCCACACAACATTCAGAGGCTTGAGGTACACAAGGTGTATCTTATCCATCCTCGCTGCTTTGCCATTGCAGAGCTTGCAAACTACCTCAGTGACTATTTGCAGATAATGTTCTGTTGGCTTCATCGGACATGGACCTTAAGCATGCACTGGAACAGGTTGCCTCCTATTGAAACACGACCAGTATAAGAATCAGACCCTCCAAGTCCGAGGCTCTTTTGCTCCACTGGAAAAAGGTGACTTGCCATCTCTAGATTGGAGGAGAGTCCTTACCCTAGATGGAGGAGTTCAAGTATCATGGGGTTTTGTTTACAAGTGAGGGAAGGATGGAATGTGAGATTGACAGGCAGATTTGTACAGCAGCAGTAATGTGGTCTATGTATTGGTCTGTTGTGGTAAAAAAGAGCTAAGCCAAAAGGCAAAGCTCTCAATTTACTGGTCAATCTATGTTCCTACTCTCACCCTTGGTTATGAGCTTTGGGTGATGAGCAAAAGGACAAGATTTTGGATACAAGCGGCCGACATGAATTTCCTTCATAGGATGGCAGGGAACACCCTTATAGATAGGGTGAGTAGCTCTGTCAAACGGCAGGAACTCAGAGTAGAGCCGATGCTTCTCCACATCGAAAGAAGTCAGCTGAGGTGGCTCGGGCATCTGTTTTGGATGCCTCCTGGATGCCTAACTAGGGAGGTGTTTCAGATTTTTTCCCACCGGGAGGAGGCCCCGGGGAAGACCCAGGTCCCGCTGGAGGGACTATGTCTCTCTACTTGTCTGGAAACAGCTTATGATCCCATGGAGGAGCTGAAGGAAGTTTTTGGCAAGAGGGAAGTCTGGGGTTCCTTCCTGAGACTGCTGCCCCCATGACCTGGCCCCGATAAGTTTTAATGATTGCCTAAGAACATTTAAATGTCAATCAAATATTATCCAGATGAGAGTAGGCAGATATGAACTTGTATGGTCAGCAGACTATAGGGCAGGGGTCTTGCATAAATTAGCTCCAACTCTAATCAAACACACCCGAACATGCTAACCAGTGCCTCCAAGATCACTAATTATCTATAAGCAGGTGTGTTTGCTCAGAGTTGGAGCTAAACTGGCAGGACACCGGCCCTCCAGGACCGAGTTTGCCCATCCCTGCTATAGGGGGGACCATCAAAAATAAAGTTTTACCAATATATTTTTATTCTTTATAAAACAGGCTAAAATATTAGTATTGTATTGTAAGTATTGCAAAATATGATTATACTATTATTATACTATAAATTCTGAAATAGTATCTGATGGATTTCTGAACTTTTATGTGAATAAACAAGCACATTTTTAACTTCTTACAACAGGTCTTTGACTTTCTCTGTGATGTTAAATGTAACATTCAGCAAAGTGAGTATAGTCCTGGTGGCTGGTACTGGCCGCTTGTGAAGAGTGTGACCATCAAGATTCCAGATCGTCAAGAGCTTCTGGAACACATTGTGCTTTTTGATATTCCTGGCACTGGAGACTGCAACAAGATACGAAATGATCTGTGGAAATCAGTAAGTACTACACTACCAAATATCTTAAATATGAAGATTATTTCATGATTTACTTACCATTATGTCATTTCAAACTATTATAACTTTTCATTTGTTTCATTTGCTGTGAATGCAGAGAATTTACTTCAGTTGTGTCTACCGCTCAAATTTTAATGTTTCATTTAAGTGGAAAATTCACTTGAGGTGAAAAACATCCAACGATTAACCCCCTGGGGTCAAAGCCCGCGTATACGCGTTTTGACTTGTTTTCACATGAAACCGCAGAAAAAAACTTAAATGACACTTTCAGTTTTGATCGTACAGATATGAGCAATACATCAATCGAATCGGTTAGGTGTCTAGTTTTTTTTGGGTACACTCACAATAACAACAAAAGTGTGTGCTTTTGCAAAATAAGGAAAATAAACTGTGAAGGCATTTTCTCTTTTCTCTCTCCATGAACTGTTTTTACAAACGCGTCAGTAATATGCACTGAAACTCCGCGAAAACTAAACACACAGACATTAGACATATCTCTATAGAAAGCTTGAAGAGTCTACTTTTAAATGCAGCGGTGCATGTTGAAAACAAATACTGCTTGACAAAGTAATCAGTATGAAACCAACGCGATGTCTAGCTTCTCTGTAGAGGCTCATTATTTTTAATGCGACCACGCCCACGAGGCTTTGTTATTACAATAGTCCACGTGAGACTCGCGCGACATGTAAACTGAGCTCAGAAAACACAGCGGAATCTCCACGAATACATGAGACATACACATGACAGACATACCTGCATAAAGCTTGGAGGGTGAACTTTCCAACTCATTTTAAAAGCAATTGTTGTCTCGCTAGGTAATCCATACAATTCTCCCGGCAGAGCACGCATCACGCCGGCTCTTCCCACTTCCGCCATTAATACAAACAATGACGTAGGCTGCCCACAGCGCGCTGGCTAGAACGTGACGCATGTTATACGTGTTATTAATTTAATTTTTATTTATTTTACCGTAGTTCAGCCTGTTAAAGTTTGGAAAAAGTATAGGTGGGCTGTATTTTTTTAATCTAGATTAATCTAGATTAATTTCGAAATTAATCTAGATTAATCTAGATTAAAATAGCTCATTTGAATTCTGCCGAAGGCATTCAAAATATGTGTGTTACCCAAATAATAAGTCTTTGAGGACAGGTTTCTCAAGCCAGGTGGTGTATTAGACAAGGGGCTCATCTCCTGTTTCAAAAATGCATCACAAATTGCTTGAGAAACTGTTCTACTATGATAATTGGTGATGAAAATAAATGATGTTCAATAAGATATACTTGTGTTTACTGTTTATTCAGTTAAACATCAATGTTGAACTGTAGGCCCACATAAGCTCCAAACAGCGATTTTTTATTACCTTAATCCATCTAAAGTCATAACTGAACTAAACAGAAATGGAATTAAGATGTGGAGTATGCAGATATTAGTGGCATTATTGAAGTAAACACGGCGGTCTTTAGGACCTTTCGCCATATTTTCCGACAAGATCCACACGCGGCTGTCAGTAAAGGACTGCACACACACACACATACACACACATCGCGAAATGCGGAAGTTTTTTTTCTTACCATTTGGCATGCGTTATTAAATTCCATACCATTCTCTCCGTATTTGCGTCTAATACCCCACTTTGTCACGAAGGAATGAATGAAATATCCGTGAGTTAAAATGAAACTGCCGACCTGCAGTTAGAGTCAGGCAGCCTGCTGATTTGATTTAGAAGGGCAGACGGCTCACCGGTCAGGTATCCATCCGCGCTAATAGGTGAAAGTTATCACAGCTTGGGTAAAATAGACCCAGCTCCCAACCTAACTTTGAGAATAGATTAACGGCGATATTTTTTTTATCGCGCGATAAGAGTCTCGCGTTAACGCAGCACGTTAACGCCGATAACGGCCCAGCACTAGGAAAAAGTTAACTAAGGCTGCAACTATTTGGGCAAAATATATATAAAAGGTCTTAAAATATTATTTTGATTATTCTTGTGTTTTGTCATTATGCCAGAGTCATTCAGAAATTATTATTAAATGCTGGATTAATGCACAAGAAAGTTTTTATTACAACAGTTTTGCAAACATGTTTTATACCATTTCAAATATTTTCCTCCATTTCTCAGTGAATATAGTCAGTGTATTTTGATGCATTTAAACAAAACAGATTTATTAAACAGATATATTTATTAAAATAATATTTTAGTCACCAAATATATTCAGAAATTAAAGATAATACAATAAAATTCAAGCAAAATATTGAAAAAAATTACAACCTACAAAATTTTAACTAAATGTAACAAGCCATTAGTTTGGGCTAGCTTTTGCAGATGGACTTTGCTTTACTATGCCCTTGATGGGTGAGTGGGGGAGGGTCTTTTGTCTCTCCAGGTGTTTTTCATGACCATTGTCACTCACGCATAGACCTGAGATGAGCCAAACAAACTTAACAAAATGTAAATCTTTGTAATGTTTCCTTTGACTGAGAGAATAAAATAATTTTTACATAATTATGAAGTAAATATTCTAGCCTACCAGACTGGTTACTCAAAAGTTTTGCTCAAGCACATTTAGAGTGTTTTTTGGACCTTATTTCAGCAAAAAAAATTTCTCCAAATCATACTAACCACGCATAATATTTTTTTTCTAAAAAACACAAGCATGTACATCAATAATTGTCACATATTGTTTTAGCACAGTTTGTGCTGAATACAAATAAAATACATGTTGGCCAATACCTTGTAATAAGTAGCTGAAATTAGCACAAATGTCAGGAAATGTCAAAACATCTCAGGGGCCCCAAAATCACCTCAGACCCCTGAGGGTTAAACTACAGTCTGTGACATGATGCTCCATGTTTGGTGTGAAAGCAGCATTCCACTGTGAACTGCTCAGCTGGCTTCTCCTCGTGTAGAGTATCATATTTGAAATATTTGTAATGTTTCCAAATTAAAAACCACCTCATGTGGAGTTTAGAACTCTGAATCTGATATAATTCTGTCTTATTTTGGAGGCTGTTACGGAGGTCACATTTTAGCTGCACTCACATACATTGAGGCCGAGGTGCAGTTCAACACAAGTGTGTAATGTAGAGCAACAGCACAGGTGTTTTATTCAGTTTTTATTTTTTTAATTCCACAGAAAGTGAGAGATTGCTCTTCTGTGTGGATTGTAAATGGCATCAATCGAGCAATTAGTAGCACAGAGCCCTGGAGCATAATGGAGCACTGCATGCAAGACTTGGGACCAGGAGGACAATGCAAAACCATAAACTTCATCTGTACCAGGACTGATGACATTAATCCAAATGAATATCAAGGGTAAGAATGTAGATATCTTTGTCAATATTCTGCATTTCTGCATTAATAAATCACATTTATTCATGTATTTTATTTTTATTATAGATCTGCACGACCCTCTGGAGACCAATTTTCTTCAGACAAGGTCTGGTACATTTACAAGCAAAAATGAATTGTATGTTTTCTGCATTGTTTAAATGCAGTTTTCTGGCTTATTCTCAAGCAGCTGGGATAACAAGTGATCAGGTGTAGTCTAGGGACATTGTGCTCAGCCACCTCAGACAGTTTTAAGTCAACTCAACGAAGAACAAGCTTCTCGTGCAGAGCATCCCTTTTTACAGTGCTGCTTGAAATTATGCAAAATCAATGAAAATGTGAATATCACAACACAAAAATTGCTTAGTTATTAGCATAAATCGCTGCAAAAGTTGGGATTTTTTAAATATTGTTTTTGGTTACCTGGATTATGTATGACTGTTCCCTTGCTTTGTTCATGAGTCTCTTGCCACCATCTTATATACCTGCTCAGAGTTTGGTATAACGCGTTCCACAATTATTAGTTTCTAATTACATTTTTGAGGAATGCAGTAATGTAACAAATTACATTTAAATTTGTGTAATTTGATTACAGTTACTAAAGTCAATGTAATTGTGTTACCTACATTACAATTATGGTTTTTAGAAAAAAAAAATGCTTCTTTAAATCACGTTTTCCGCTACAACATCAGTTAATAAGCATGCACTTTTAAAGGTGCTGTATGTAAGATTTTGACTCTTCTAAAGCATAAAAATACCATAACATGTTTGCAGATATTTAAGAAACATGCTAAGTGAACATGTTTATCTTCTAAAGCATAAAAATACCATAACATGTTTGCAGATATTTAAGAAACATGCTAAGTGAACATGTTTATCTGCAGAAGTCAGATATTCTGCTTTAAGAAATGTGTTTTCCGTGCCGGAACGCTGTATTTGTTTTTGTTCTTTTAACCCGCCCAATGCCAGTTTAGCCAATTATATATCACATATTCCATTCATTCATCCAGAAAGGCTCTTAAAGCATGCGTCCATGACCAAAATGCAAACCACCGGTGGACAGTAGCATACTCCGAAATGAGACCGATTTAGTTCCACATGAGGTTATTTATTAGCAATTGATATAAATATTACAAACGTAAACATTAGGTGAGCAGGTTACATTGTAACCGCGTGTCCTAACAACTCGCTTCATGATGAGATGCGCAGCGATAAACAATTTGGCTGTTTGCACCAGACGAAACACGACAGGAATTAAAATACAGCCATTCAGAAGCACAGAATATGCACTCACTTATGCAATGGGAAAGTTTATAATCTATTTAATACATGTGAACCCTCTTTAACGTTGTTAAATGTACATGCTGAATAACGTGTTTGGTTCTAAAGTTAAATTTTAAACGGTTTATTTTATTTTTAAGATCTGAGGTGAACTATCTGCTGCTGCTTTCAGTATATGGTAATAAATGTAATGTAAAATGGCATTCAAACTCACATTGTTAGCATTTAACACTGAATAAAGCACATGAGTTGTACCTGAGGTGATCATTGTCAGTTTTCTGTTGTTCACCTGTGAGAATTAGAAGCTGTTTCTAATATTTCAATTTGAGGTGTTGGTTAGAACCATAACTAATTTTAATATGGAATATATTAACTCTATTGAGTGCAGTTGCTTTTATTTAGAACATGGTTTAAATCACTTGCTCCTGTCCTCAATCTGACAACCTGTGCTTGCATTTGTTTTGATCCAGGAGTGCACTACCTAGTTCAACCACTGGGTGTCAAACTTACATACTGCACCTTTAAATTAGTGGAGAGTACGAGCTGAAATGGTTGCTGACGAGAGTGGCTGCTTCTTCAGGTGGAAATACAGAAGTTGCTTTGATTTCATTAAGCGTAAAAAACAAAATATTGCTGTGAAATGCAGTCTATGTGCAGTCTCTAAAAACTTTTGACTGCTTTTAAATTGACCAGCAACTTGTTCAAGCACTTAAACAGAAAGCATTCTAGGACAATACTCAACACCAATAAGGACATTGATGCCCAAAAACATGGCGGCGATTTTTGTGCAGGATTGGGAGTGAAGGTTTCTTCTAAATGTGAAGAGACGCTTAGCTGCTTATGGGTCGTTCACATATTGCGTCTTTTGCATATTGCATTTTCCAGGCGCACCAATTGAAAACCGTGAGTCACGTGACAAGAACTGACTGATCTGCTTCATACTTTGTGTGGAATATACACATTTAGTAAGACTAATTATCTCAAACAAACACCCAAACACTACAGTGCTTCTGCATACTATGGATGTCAATGGTTACAGATATCCAGTTTTCTTCTAAATGTCTCCTTTTGTGTTAAAAAAAAAAGATTTGAACAAGTGAATGATGAGAGAATTTTAAGTTTTGGGCAAAATCTTTAAGTCTTCAGAATATGTCAGGCTGCTGTGATCAACTCATTGTAATGTTTTTCAGTGAATATTAAATTACAGAAAGAGCTGCAGTTTATTTGGTATTTTCATAGCTTTATTTTATGTTTTAAAAGTAACTTCAAAGTAAAGTAATTAGTAATTTTATTACTTTTTACATGAAGTAATTAGTAATGTAATCAGATTACAATTTTCCATTAGTAGTCAGTAGTTTGTAATCTATTACTTTTTTAAAGTAATTTACCCAACACTGTACCTGCTGTATGTCCTTTGCAGTAGCCATTTTATTTCATACTGGCTTTCATACTGTTCTGAGGAAATTGGTCTTTACTATGAAAGCCCTAATTTTGTATGATGTGTCCGTTCTCTCTATCTGGGCTCAAGGGTTACATAACAAAAAATGTCAATGCCATGGAAATGGATTGCTCTATAGAAATGCAAAAATGATTCATGGGCTACTTTTACAGTGACAATTAGTTTATATATTAAAGACACTTTATGTGCATGTTAAATTAACACATCAACCCCCGGTTTCACAAACAAGGTTTAAGGCTAGTCAAGATTAAATTGCATGTTTGAGCTGTCTCAACTCAAAATAACTTGCAGTGAGATGTCTTAAAATACATCAGTGTCATTTTTTTCTCTAGGTGCACACCAGTAATATACTTTTATAAGGCCATTTTTTATCAATTTGGCTTAAATAGCCAAATTTAACTAAGGCCTAGTCCTGGCTTAATCTAAGCTCTGTTTGTGAAACTGGGCCCAAGTGTCTTTATTATAAACTAACTGTCACTGTAATGTATTATTACACCTTCAACATATTATTATTATTGTTATTTTTTTCAGAACCTGAAGACAGAGTGCATACATCATAGGAACAAGATTGCAAAGGATTCCGTGAAAAGAAAGTTTGAAACCATGGTATAAATGTGAAATTGAAAATTATTATCATTATTGTAATTCTTATCCTTATCCTTATTCTTGTTCATACTCAGAAATCAAAAGACATCAGAAGATTCACCGCTGATGTTTTTACTGTAAGCTCTAAGGCATACTTTGATGCAGATCTTCATATGGATCATAATGAGACTGGTAAAACATCAAGTGAATCTGTAAAACAAACGTTTTATGTATATGTCTGTTCATTGTCTTTTCATTAAATCATTGAAATATGAATATTCTTCCAATTATCTGTAGAAATCCCAAAACTGCAGGACCTTCTCAAGACGACCAACAAGAGCATTAAGAGGGAACTGACCAGAGATTATGTCAATCAAGCAAAAGGAGTTTTGTTCTTCATACAAAGCATCAAACTAGATTCGAATGAAGGAATGGTACAGAATTACTGATTAATAATTTACAGATGTCTACTTATATCAGTTAGTAGGTTAATTCAGTAATTCACTGCTGTGTTTCTTTGTGTTTTATAGGCAAATATTAAAGCTGCAGTTTGTAAAGATTACTATGAGAGCCTTGAAAAAGCACTGAAGGAACTGAACAGTCGATTTGATTCACATTATGAGATTATAGAGCAATGTTTCTCAAAAGGAGTGGAGAAATCAGTGGAACAGTGTGTCAGTACCATAAAGCCTGTGATTGCATCTGTAAGTATGATTCTGTTGTGTGAAAATATATGAAAGGTAGGGGATGCAGTGATGATGCAGAGAAATATCGGGAAGCCTAAACATGTGCTCATGCTTACTGATGTAAACAATATGATTTGCCATATTGAGCTTGTTTTAGTCAGATATAAGGCAAGGAAAAAAAAGTCAATTCTGTCTTCAAGTAGCCTACTATGCATGATGACAGGGCATGAGTGTTCTGTGAGAATAAACAATTACAGTGTCAGTGCCAGTAGGCTACACTCTAGACCAGGGGTGCCCAAACTTTTTCTTAAGAAAGGCCAAAAACCAAACTAGATTGAGGCTAGTGGGCGAATATAGTTGCCATGGATACTTCCTAATTTATTTAATAATATTTAAAAATAACCAGAAACATTGCTTTGTATTAATTAATACAGTATACATTAAAAAAAATGTTTTATAATGAACTTATTACAGTAAATCAATCTGATTTGTTACACTAGTCAAGCTGCACCTGATTTTGCCTTGATTTGCTCGCAGATGTCTTCTGCATTGTCCTTTATCTGTCAGTATTTACATTTTCACAAAGTATTTATGTATTTATAATTAACATTTAAATGAAACATTTAATTTCAGTTGGCTTTTTTCCAGCTCAGCAATAAAACAAACAAACAAAAAAGATTATTTTAAACTACAAATGACAATCTCTGTTAAAATCATTCGCCCCAACCCTGCCCATCATTCTTTCTCTCTTCTCAGATGCTATGGTAGGCCAAATCAAAGGTTACAATGGGCCAACTTTGGGCATCTCTGCTCAAAACCACATAACGCTGATTATAATGGATGAGGGAATCTGATAATGACAAATTGAGAAAGCCACCATTCTGATATTTTACATAAACTTCTTCTTCTTCTTCTTCTTCTTCTTCTTCTTCTTCTTCTTCTTCTTCTTCGTCTTCTTCCGTCTTCTGAGACTAATTTTAAAGTGTATCTCCTCCTAAACTTTTCAAGCTACATACTTCAAACTTTCGTCAAACTTTCAAACTGGTCTGACTCGGGTTGCTATATCTTTTCTAACTGATCCGACTATCGGTTTTCCAAAAAACGACCCAGAAAATTTCCAAAAGTCCCATTGACTAAACATTGGGTCAAACTTTGTGAGCTCATAACTCTGCATCAGACTGTCCTACAGACTTCTAACTGGCCTCATTCAACTCAGTCTAGCCAGCAGCCAATAACTGATGACTAGGCCCACACGGAATCTGCGCGCGCAGAATTCCACAGATTTTCTGCAGATTTTCCGCAGATTTCCGCAGATTTTTAGCCCATCATTAATTCTGTTTATTTACTTAAAGTTAACTATTTACAGTTAATATAATTGGATTTGTATTTTAAACATTAAATACAAGTTAAAAAGATATTATTTTTTATTTAACATATTAAGGTTTTAGTTATGATACTCCCAAAATAATTCCGCAGAAATCCGCAGATTTTTACCAAATTCTCCGCAGAAATAGCAAAAAACGTCAGCAGATTCCGTCTGGCCCTGCTGATGACTTTTTAACTTACTAGCCACTCCCTAGCAACCACTTACAGCACCCTAGCAACTGTCCCATAGACTTCCATTGTAAAAGACTGTCATTGACTTAACATTGGATCAACCTTTGTGAGCTCATAACTCTGCATCAGACTGTGCCACAGACTAATGGCTGAGCTCATTTAACTCAGTCTAGCCAGCAGCCAATCACTGATGACCTTTAAACTTACTAGCCACTCCCTAGCAACCACTTACAACACCCTAGCAACTGTCCCATAGACTGTGACTAGCTATTCTACCACATGCTAATAGTTTTAACATCCTACTGACATGCTAATTTTGCTAGAAAGATGCTAGCAACACACTAGTGACATGCTAGTCATGCTAGCACATGCTAATTCATGCTAATTCATGCTAGAAACAAGCTGATTCTTGCTAGAATCATGCTAGTAACACACTAAAATCATGCTAGTAACACGCTAGAATCATGCTAGTAAAATGCTAGAATCATGCTAGTAACATGCTAATTCATGCTAGAAACATGCTAGTAACATGCTAATTCATGCTAGAATCATGCTAGTAACATGCTAATTCATGCTAGAAACATGCTAGTAACATGCTAATTCATGCTAGAATCATGCTAGTAACATGCTAATTCATGCTAGAAACATGCTAGTAACATGCTAATTCATGCTAGAATCATGCTAGTAACATGCTAATTCATGCTAGAAACATGCTAATTCATGCTAGAATCATGCTAGTAACATGCTAATTCATGCTAGAATCATGCTAGTAACATGCTAGAATCATGCTAGTAACTTGCTAGAAACATGCTAGTAACATGCTAATTCATGCTAGAATCATGCTAGTAACATGCTAATTCATGCTAGTAACATGCTAATTCATGCTAGAATCATGCTAGTAACATGCTAATTCATGCTAGAAACATGCTAATTCATGCTAGAAACATGCTAGTAACATGCTAATTCATGCTAGAATCATGCTAGTAACATGCTAATTCATGCTAGAAACATGCTAGTAACATGCTAATTCATGCTAGAAACAGGCTAGTAACATGCTAGTTCATGCTAGAATCATGCTAGTAACATGCTACTTCATGCTAGAATCATGCTAGTAACATGATAATTCATGCTAGAAACACGCTAGTAACATGCTAATTCATGCTAGAAACACACTAGTAACATGCTAATTTATGCTAGAAACACGCCAGTAACATGCTAATTCATGTTAGAATCATGCTAGTAACATGCTAATTCACGCTAGAAACACGCTAGTAACATGCTAATTCATGCTAGAAACACGCTAGTAACATGCTAATTCATGCTAGAAACAGGCTAGTAACATGCTAATTCATGTTAGAATCATGCTAGTAACATGCTAATTCACGCTAGAAACACGCTAGTAACATGCTAATTCATGCTAGAAACACGCTAGTAACATGCTAATTCATGCTAGAAACAGGCTAGTAACATGCGAATTCATGCTAGAATCATGCTAGTAACATGCTAATTCATGCTAGAAACACGCTAGAATCATGCTAGTAACATTCTAGAATCATGCTAGTAACATGCTAATTCATGCTAGAATCAAGCTAGTTACATGCTAATTCATGCTAGAAACACGCTAGTAACATGCTAATTCATGCTAGAAACAGGCTAGTAACATGCTAATTCATGCTAGAAACATGCTAGCAACATGCTAATTCATGCTAGAAACACACTAGTAACATGCTAATTCATGCTAGAAACACGCTAGTAACATGCTAATTCATGCTAGAAACATGCTAGTAACATGCTAATTCATGCTAGAATCATGCTAGTAAGATGCTAGAAACATGCTAGTAACATGCTAATTCATGCTAGAAACACGCTAGTAACATTCTAATTCATGCTAGAATCATGCTAGTAACATGCTAATTCATGCTAGAATCATGCTAACAGCATGCTAATTTATGCTATAATCATGCTAGTAACATGCTAATTCATGCTAGAATCATGCTAATTTATGTTAGCAACTGCCTAGCAACCACTAGAAACATGCTAACATATATGTACTTATTAATGCCGACTGTTTCAAACTTCATAAAAACTACTTCAGTTATTTACACTTTAAAACTACTTCAAACTTTCAGACTCGGCTTTCTCAAGCCACCATAAAGTTTGTCCTCAAACTTTAATATCTAGTTATAATTTACAATTTATATGTAGTTCATGACAAAGTGCAAGCATATGTGTCCAACATAAATAATAACTCAACTTCAGAAGGACTGTCATCATTGTCCTGAGCATTGAGGATCAGGACCAATTTAAAATCTATAAGTCCACCACCTCAAGTCTATAAACAAATTTAGCATTTTAACAAACAGTAGGTCTGCATGCTATAATATAATACTGAGAAATAACAATAATACTAATATTAAACATTTTATAGCATAAATTATTGTACTGTGAGTTCAGTATCGAGATACGAATCGAATGAAGAGTTGACTGTATCGTCACACCTTTAATGAAAGATAATGTTCTTTTCTTTCAGGCTTTTGTAAATATAATGCTTTGTTTTGTATTGTAAATCAGGTGAAACCGTCTGATAAAACCCTCCAAGCGTTGTGCAAGAACAAAGGACGTTACTGGCCAAAAAACAAGGATGCACCTGTAGATCTAAACAAGTGCTTGGCCAAACACATCTACGACAACATCGATGAGGAGTTCAATTTGATATTTCCGTAAGTTTTGCTGTCATTACCTGTCCACTATACATTCAGAGTTTTTGTAATTTTTTTACAGTGATAATTAAACATTACGATGGCGTAATAGTGACACGTTAAAAAAAGATTACAAGATTAAGTCAAAATTACAATAATAAAGTTGCAATGTTACGGAAATAAAGTCATAGTGATATGGGATTAAAGCAAAAACAAAGCTGAAATATTACAAGAATTATTGAAGTTGTAAGAAAAAATATTTTGCACTATATTGAAAAAATTTAATCATAGCGTAAAGGGGTGTGAAAGATTTGGTTAAATCCTACTTTAGGTTAGGATTTAGCAATAAGGAAATTCTTTGTCTTTTGGCTCATCAGAACAGAGTTCAGATTTTTTGATTTTTAGAAGTGGCACTAATATGCTGTGATAAAACAGAGTAAATATACTGAATATATATATATATATATATATATATATATATATATATATATATATATATATATATATATATATATATATATATATTCAGTATATATCATATACTGTAGATATAATCATATCTACATTAGATTATGGTATAGATGTGTTTACAAATTTATCTGTTGTAGATTATGACATGTACCACAAACTAATGGTAAAACACTGGTTCTCACTAGTATATTACAGAAGAATTCATATGTTCTGGACAATGTGTAACAAGATTTTACTTATTAAAGGTTGTAATATTCTATTTTTGTTTAATTCATTTTAATTAGTGTTGATAGTAAAAACAGAAAAGGGAGGTCAGTGCAAGAACAGATTGATAAATTCAGTATCATTCAGGATGGCACTGTTTATCCTCCTTCTTCCATGTTGTACCACATTCAGAACTTCATGAAAACAGAGGTGAGTTGCTTAATTTTTGTTTCAGTTCATTTATTTATCATCTATCTACAAGTAACTTGTTCCACTGGAGTGAAAGAAACATAGATTGACGTCATCCATTCATGACACTTGACTTTCACTATTTTGCGTTCTGACATGTTACCTCACAACAAACATAAACGGACTGTAGCTGTAATTTTGCTCACAACAAGCCTCAATATTAGAACCAGAATAAAGAGCTGTTTTGACATTTACCGGCACTGGTTTGTCAAGTTTGACTGGGGTTTAAGTCCAGCGAAGGATGGTTCCAGAAACCAGGTAAAACAATACCTCACAAAAATAGCAGTGTGATCCTATTGTAAAAGCATTTAAAGTAGGGATGCTCATTTCGGTTAATTTTACTAACCGACAACCGCTGCTCGTTAACCGGATATTAACCATTAACCGTTAACAGATTAATATTAAAAAAATATTTAATTGAAAAAAAAATTGACGTGTCTATTTTGTGTGACACATTAAATATTGCATTTTAAAATACTGATTCATTTTAACATGCAAATAGCAGCATACATAACAGAGCATCTTTACGCACCTGTATGTTTCCAACAGCATAGAAAAAAAGAATAAACTAAATAAAAAGAATACAATAAATAGTCTTGCCCTTGATATTTTTTACTTAAATGACACATTTAAATTACAAAACGAAAACACTAAATCCTTTTTAAGAACCGGCAAAGGCTGTTTGTCCAATCATGTTTTTTTTTCTTCCGTCAAAAAAAAAAATATCAGGTCGGCGCCAGTGGTGTAGTGGTTAGTGCGTCGACACATGCACTCACGGCGACCCGAGTTCGATTCCGCCTCGCGGTCCTATGCCGATCCTTCCCCTCTCTCTGCTCCCCATGCCTTCCTGTCAGTTCTCTCTACTTTCCTATCAAATAAAAGTGAAAACCCCGAAAAAATAATTATAAAAATAAAAATATCAGGCTACCTCAAATCAATCGCTCCACGAAAAATATACATTTAATTAATGCTCCGCTGTTATTATTATATTACAAAAACTCTTTTAACATTTTTAATAGAAGTCATTAGCCTAAAGATTATGTCATAATGACTTATTTCCTTCGTCTCACTCTTCTCACTCACCGTTCATGTGCGCGCGATGCATGTGATGAAAGACAATAGCCGCTTTTCCACTATTGTGCCAAACCGTTCTAAGAACACTTTGGTACGGTTATGGTTGTTTCTCCACTGAGCCTGGGATGGCGTGGCATGATTACAAACCGTTCTCGGCACGGAATTCTTGGCACGGTTAGACAACCGTGCTGAACTGTGCCGACAGATTCTGTGTGTTGACGTCGCGGCTCTGTTGACACCACAGCTGGCTAAGCGGAAGCGCGCTAATCATCAGACATCCACATGTAAACTGCACTATATTTTACTTAAAAAACTGATACATGCCTAAACGATACAGTTTAAAAAGGGTTTTAAAACCACAGTCTCTCTGGGAGAGAAGGGAGTCACTGGCCCACCACATTCTTACGAACATATTTTATTTATCAAAGTTATTATTTCATTGACTTGAAAATAACCGTGTATAATTACGAACCCGTCATCTAAAAACTTAAAATAATAAAATAGCCTATTCTTTTACTCGTGGCTTTATTGCATGTCGTGCTGTATTTGGTAGCACAAAACTCGCTCTGAGAACTTTACCAACGAGTACATGCACTGCTGAAAAACCTTTTTTTTTTCCTGCTGCGCATCGAATAAAGACACGCTTAATATCGCTATATCCATGTAACATGGACTTGCAGACTCCGTGAACAACGAGGAAATAATTGCACTTTTTAATTCAAAGACCAGACTGCAGCATGCTTGTTTTGTAATTTAATGCCAGCTATACCACCTCAAAGACGGTTACGGCGTGTCGACCGTCACCGGAGAAAGTCTAATCTTTCTTCAGCTTTTTGGACTTTGCATGAAAGCTTTACGGAGTGGCACTGTCCGAGGTGGGGATGATCGTGTTGGATTTAAATGATAGCCTATAAATGCACTAATAAACAAGTCAAATTAATGAATAAACAAAATAAATATGGATTGTTAAATGCCGGTATTGTTTTTACTAAAAAAAAATATCAATATGTCTTGACAAATGTTTTATAAAAATAAAATAAGCAATTTTCAACATTTCAGCTATTGGCCATCATACGATTCAGTTAAATACAAGTTGGACATTTGGGGACATGTAACATGTTTCTGTGTTTTTTTTTTCTCGGTTATCTTTAATATATACAGGGCAGCTGCGCAAAATATTTTCTAAAACGTCAAGCGGGAATGTCTATAGCTCGTTAGTTAATTATGAAGAGAAAAAAATTAATAAAATAACAGAAATAAAATGATAAAAATACAAAGATAAAAAGAGCAGCATTTTGCTAAATATAATAGTCCTTCATATGCTTTATATCCTGCTATGTGTTGTTTCATATTCGTTTTTTATTTACTTTATGGATTCAATGTTTAATGTTTAAATACTGAAACAAATAAAAGCCATCGCTTAAAAGCTTATTTTTTACCATCAACATGTAGAATATTTTATATCATTATCAACTTTTGATATAAAACCGCTGTGTAATTTAATTTATTGTTAAAATTAAATAATTTAAGTGCTATATTTTATATTAGTGAAAGTGCCCGCTGACTTTTGACAAGGCCTGTCCAAAATATACTTCTGCCACTATAATAAAAATGCACTATTTTTGTTGCATTATCATTGTTTATTTTTCTGTTATGTACACAGATTTAAAATATATTATTTATTTTCCCTCCAGTCATTTTCAATCATCACGTTACATTTGGTCATTTTCCCTCCAAATCAAAATTTGCCCGGAGCCGCACAACATATGACCTCTAAACAGGGTCGGAGCAAGCTCAACTGGCGCTCAAGGCAAACGACGAGAGTGCCGCCCTCAAACCGAAAGTTATGCTGCCTTCAATTCGAAAAAGCCGGCGGAGGGTGGGGAGGGGGGCGGTGGAGCTGGGTGTTGAGGTGATACGGGTTTGTCGCGGATGAAAGCAAAGACCGAGGGGTGCCTCTATGGACGCGCCGGCCCTGCCTCTAAATAAATATTGGTGCTGTGACTTATAGCTATATTTAGCACATATATGAGAGCGGCATAACATAATTAAAGAATGAAACAGACGACTGACGTAAAACGCTTTTTCGGCTCAGTTGACTTTTATTTCAACTGGGAGCACACAGCGCGCAATGGCATAACGTGAGGTGCGCAGGACGCAGCACGTCTTAACAGCACTCACGGCCGTTGATAAACCATTCAAAATATGCGCCTCGCAAAAAGCGCTTTCGGTGATCGGTCACTTATGCAGCCAAACTTAAAAAATATATAAAATATTATTTTTTAATCGTTTAACTGATACCATTAATCGGTTACAAACGCACCCTTTCGGTTAATGGTTAAACAGTTATTTTGAGCATCCCTAATTTAAAGTTAACCGACTTCTCTCATTGACTTATGCCAGAATGACCTTAAGATTGGCACAAATATATACTGCGGCCTCTGGTAGATTTATGAGAAATGGGACGTATGAGAAAATGTGCCATAGTTATGTATATTTGAGATTGTCCAAAATTTACACAGTGGCCTCTAGTTGATTTGTGAAAATAAAAACTGCAAGAAGATGTAGTACAAATTTTCGGTTCTCAAAAATGTAGCCCTGGGCACATAATTTCAATTAGCCTGGCCTGTGCACATGGCTCCTGAATAGCATAAAAGAGTGAAATAGTGGATTTTATTTTCTTAATTTTTAATTTGACTTTAACCCGTTGAAAAGAAAGTGTCATGTAAAATGTGTTAAATGCTAAACATTGCTCTCTGTTATTTTTCTATTGCTGAGGGCCTAAAGTTTAATGGAAAGAATGTTATTACTTTTGTATTAAATAGAATTAGTAGTAAAGTCCCCCCATTCTCTCTCCATCCTCTTTTTTTTTTTTTTTGCAAACTGAAATATGGTCACCCTAAATAATAACAAAAATACTTATTACTTTAATACAATAATAAGAAAAGTAATGTAATAATAATGTATTTGTTTTAACTTCATGAAAAGGAAACCAAAGTGAAGACATTCCTCAAAAGAGATGTTATTCCTAGAAAGAAGAATGTCTACTCGTCAATCCAAACAACAATTCAGGATCAAATGACTGCTGGCTATAAAAGTAAGAACATGTAAAACACATAATAATGTCAGATTACTAAACTGTTTTTGTACAGCAATACATCTGCTGGCTTTAAACTCACTGAGTCTTTTATAATCAATTACTATTTTATTCAGATTTTGAGACATCCTCTGTTTGTGTTGCATTTATGCTCAGAATGTGAAAGAAGATTGAATGTTGCCTTTACAGAAGCTGCAGAAAAGAGAGGACAAGGAGCCATGGGAAGGAGAGAGAACACAATAATAAAAACGATTGAATCGTTAAAAGACAACATGTTCGAAGATGCAAAAATGCAATTTCTGAAGGAGTTCAAGTCTGTGACGGTAATTGTCTTTCCAATATTCTTTGAACATTTGCTTCTTTTCTGAAAATATTTATAAACAATACAAAACAATATGATTTTTTTATATACCTTGAGTACATACAGTGTATGTATTTTTTGTTATTTCTTTCAAAGAACTATATAGGCAAGAGCCTTAAATCTGAGCTGAGCAAATCAGTGGAGTGCTCATTTTCACAAAGCAGCAAAGCTTCCCTGATGGGTAAGAGAAAATATTAATTTAAGAATCATTTTTAGCAACGAGTACTTGAGAGGAATTATACTGAATCATGTTCTCGCTTAAATCATTTAATCACAATTCACTATACAAAATATTTTCATAATAAAAATATTGTGCATGTGTCCATATTGGATGTTTTAGAATCTATTCAATATACCTGTACAGTACATGTTGCATACAAATAGCTACAAATGATTTTGAAGTCAGGCTGATACATCTTTCTTTTCTAGATGTCTCAAAAGACATTGAAACCCTGGAGACATTGTCTGAATACATCCCGTAAATCTGACTAAAGTCATCATTTTACAGCAACGACAAAAGAGATCGCATTTCAGCATCTCCAGTTACTGTTGAATTAAATCTTTTGTTGAATATCTACTGTGAGTTAAAACTTGTCTTTCTAGTCACATATGACTTGATATAGGTGTGAAAGAATACTTTTTTTTGATGTGTAGTTTTATTTTGTTTTATGGATTAGAGCTTAAACCTGCTAAAGTAGATTACTGATATTAATTGTACTGTCTTTCACTTCATATGTATTGTAACATGCTTGTAGTTTGTATGACTGATTGTGATATTGTGTAAATGTTAAATCTAGCTAATACACATTGAGAAGCAGAAAGGTGTGATTTATTTTGTATTAAACCATTTAAAGTTTTGTCAAATCATTTAATATTTTATTTGATGTTTCATTAAATCGGGGGTGTCCAAACTTAGTGTGTCCTGCATAGTTTAGCTCCAACTTCCTTCAACACACCTTCCTGGAAGTTTCTAGTATACCTAGAAAGAGCTTGATTAGCTGGTTCAGGTGTGTTTGATTGGGGTTGGAACTAAAATATGCAGGACACCGGCCCTCCAGGACCGAGTTTGGACACCCCTGCATTAAATAATGTATTGCACACAAAATGAATTAATTATTTAAAAAAATGCAGTTAACAGTGTCAATTGAGGTTAAAACATGAACACAGACAGCTTAATATGAATTCATGTAAACACTGACTAATCATTGAATAAAAAAAGCCTTTTTTTTTTCATTTGCAGTTATTCAGTACTTGTGTGAAATTTTTGAAATGGCTTACTTTTTACATGTTTGCTGAGTAAAAGAAATGTGTGTGTGTCCTATAAAAGTGTACACAATCAGAGGATATAGTGTTGCAAAGACAAATGATAAAAACAGTGCCTTACAAATCAATGCATAAGGTTAAATCAATACATTTAGTATGAAGCTTAACAACGGACTTTTAAACCAAAGGTTAGGTTCTATGTTAGTTCAACTTACAGCTTATTTTCACCTTGTGTAAAAACTTTGAGTGTTTTACAGCAACTGCTTTCAATGCAGTTTAAGTAAATTCAACTATTTGGCTTGAGTGTGACCAGTTTCCTGCACACATACTTTGTCCCACATCAAAAAACATATTGTATGCCATATATGGTAAATATTGGGTGAAGAGATTTTCAACTGCTTACAGAATTCGAATGTCGTGTGATAGTAGAGCACTGCATCTCTGTTTGCTTGAGGAAACCCTATATTTGAAGCCATATAGTTGAGTTTGTTCTTTAATTTTATGTCAGGGAAGATTAGAGCATACAAATATTTAGCCATTTAGAAGAAACTTCTTATTAGAAGTAATTTAATTTGTTATATGACTATCCTGTAACTGTTTATTAGTAATAGGAACTGGTCCTGATTTTTATTTATTATTATTTTTAAAAATGCCCATTTGGACAATTTTTAGTTTACATTGTAAAGGATGAGTCAAGATATATATCCAGCATTCTTCAAAACAAGAGACAAATTGACTGAATGCAGCCATACAGAAGCAAAATCAATTAGATCAATTTACTTGTGAGACATCATTGATATAGATAAACCAGATTTCATGAATTATGAAGACGATAAATACATAATACATGTACAACCCCCTTATGTGATTGCAAAGTGTTTGTACAGCAATAAACTACAAATACAATAAAATACAATAAAACACAAGCTCATTATTAATAGTGTTACAACACTTTCAGTAGTTGTAACATTAGCTGGGAATATAACAAGGCTACAGGCTGCACGGTGGCGCAGTGGGTAGCACGATTGCCTCACAACAAGAAGGTCGCTGGTTCGAGCCTCGGCTGGGTCAGATGGCATTTCTGTATGGAGTTTGCATGTTCTCCCCGTGTTTGCGTGGGTTTCCTCTGGGTGCTCCGGTTTCCCCCACAGTCCAAAGACAAGCGCTATACTGTAGGTGAATTGGGTAAGATAAAATCGGCCGTAGTGTATGTGTGTGAACGAGTGTGTATGGATGTTTCCCAGTGATGGGTTGCTGCTGGAAGGACATCTGCTGCATAAAACATATGCTGGATAAGTTAACTGTTCATTCCGCTGTGGCGACTCCAGATTAATAAAGGGATAAGCTAAAAAGAAAATGAATGAATGAATGAATAACAAGGCTACATACAACCAAGGTTTGAGGACCTGTATTGATTACAGAGCTTTCAAAAAGAGAACTGTCAAGTACCGATACCCACTTCCCCTCATTTCATCTGCCCTCGAACAACTTTAAGTAGCCCAGATCTACACCAAGTTGGATCTTAGAAGCAAATATATATATATTTCCACTTTGTGGGTTTTTCCAAAACTTTTCCAGCCCTGGAAAATGCCATGTCAAAATTCCATGACTTTTCCAGGTTATCCATGACCGTATGAACTCTGACTGGAAAAATGAAGAAACTAGTTGGAAGGAGCAAAACATCCATTCCTTGTATGCACAGATCATCATAACCTTGAGTATCTTAGAAAAACCAAACATCTCAAACCCCAGGAAGGCAGGTGGGCTTTATTCCTCACCAGATTTAACTATTTCTTATCGTCGTGTCTCCAATAACACATAAGCTCACGATCTGTCTAGGATGCATACTCCTCACAAATTCCCTGAATTGATGAACCTATTCTACCAGCTAATATAATCATCAGCCCATTCCAGTAGGTCATCCTGCAAAACCCTTCAAACCCTCTCACAGCTAAAAGTTCACTTTTTGTGGCCTGGTATGGCCACTTACACCAGAAGGTATGTGAGAGGATGCCAAGAATGTGCAAAATGCTCCTCGTCATCTTCCATCTGGTAAGCTCCTTCCTCTTCCCATTCCTTGGCATCCCTGGTCACCCCTGGGACTTGATTTTGTCACAGATTTGCCACCATCTGATGAAAACACTTGTATCATCAGTAGACAGATTCTCCAAAGCCTGTCGTCTCGTACTACTGAAAGGTTTACTCACAGCCATGGAAACAGCATAAATATTATTCAACCATGTGTTTCGAAACTTCAGCATTCCTGAAGACATTGTCTCTGATCGAGGACCCCAGTTCATCTCCCAAGTCTGGATAGCTTTCTTCTCGCTCCTAGGTGTGACAGTCAACCGATCTTCTGGTTATCATCCCCACAGCAATGGTCTGATATTACTGTACGCTCAAAACTTCCTATATCAACCCTCAACAGAACTCATTACGTTCCAGCGCATACTCAGCCAACAACCACTTCTGTTCCCCTGGTCTGGGGAACTTTCGGAAGTTACATCTGTCCATCATTTGTTCCCAGAGAGTAAGTGGGTCTGGGACTCACCAACACCTCCAGTATAAAAATAAGGTGTCACACCATCCATGTAAATGTCTGGAGAGACCCCAGTCCAACTTATTATCTAAGAGAGAAGATGTGGCTCTCCACCAGTGACATTCGCCTGAGACTACTCTGCAGGAAGAGGAGTCCCAGATTCATTGGTCCTTTACCCATCATCCGTCAAGTCAACCTTGTATCGTATGAACTCAAGATTCCCTTTACACAACCACATTCACCCCATATTCCATGTTAACATTACAATAAGGTTCTCTGTTTTGTTCAAGATGATCCAATGTTTAATTTTTTTCATAAATGTTCTATATTTTGCTTGAGTTAACTGGTCAATTACTTCTAAAGGCATGTCAAATTGAGATACAAATTCAAAATGAGTTATAAATTAAATGTATACAGCATTACACCAAACATGACATTGTTGGAAATTAATGCAAAGGATGTTGCAGAAATCAAAACCAGTTCTAATCAGGCTTGGAATTTGGGGCGCCAAATTTTCTTAGTCATTGAATTGGTTCGAGGGCTTATGCATTCACGATAACAGAGGACCACTTGATTTGACTGTTTTGACCAATACTCTGTGCACAGATGTTCGAAGGACACTTCAGCCAAATTCGTAAATGATTAATCATCTAACAATTGGGTTTTACAGGGGGGAATTGCCTCACGAGACTTGTGAATGACTCCCGGGTCATGCATTAGTCATATAGGACAACTTGCCAGATGCACAATTTTGTAGAGACAAAGATCTCTGGCAATTAATGCATACGAATGCAAGACAATCTCTTAAAATGTTAGAACTAAGGCAGAAAAATATGCCATAGTTTTCCTCATACGCTATATTTATTCCAACCAACCAGGTTAATGAATGTGTTGTCTTAAACTCTATAGCAGATTAAAATGATCTGTATGCGTCTGAAATGTATGATGTTTGGTGCTGAACGAAAGCTAGTGGCGTTTGCAATACATTGGTGTAAATAGTAGTACAAACAGTATTTGTCTTGTAACCTTTGATGTAAGATAGTTACAACTTACAAGAGATTTTACCACGTGAAATCAACGTGCAGTCTATTAATGATTGACCTTTACTATGCTGGTACAGGGTGTGGCCCCGCCCTTCATGGCAACTGCTCATTGGAAGACAGTGCCATGGGGATGGACCAAATCAGGTCACTTAGGTAAAACGTTGCTTTTTGCATTAGCTGATTCTAAGATCTAGTAAAAAGTACTAGAATTAATTTGGGACGGTTGTCAACTCATTTTGCATCCTCTGAACTGCCTCTCTGTGTGTGTGTCTGTGTGTGTGTGTGTGTGTTTGTCTGTTTGTGTGTGTGTGTGTGTGAGAATGTGTGTGTGTGTCTGTTTGTTGTTTGTTTATTACGTAGTTAGTTTCATGTATCGTAGTGTAGCTCAATAAATCTTTGTTCTCCCTTTGTAAGAACTGTGTTCTTGTTTATGTGCTTCTAAGTCATTGCCTCGAGCTGTAGATTTTGTTACTTTGCTAAAAGTTAACCCAATACTGTGTTATGTTATTATGGATGGCCACGAAAATAATATAAACAAGATTGGTAAAATACGATGTCTTCTATTAACGGGACAAATGGTAGATAAAGTGTGAATCTTTTAATCTGATTCAATCTGACTCAATTGAGTCGAATAAATGATTCAAATCTTCAAGATCCGATTCATTGATATGAGCTAATAAATCCTTGATTGATCTTAATACGTAGGTTGATCCCCTACAACACAAACATTAGGACAGATCATGTTTGCTAATGTAAAAGCCCCATAAGAAAACATTTTTATACTTTTGTCTGGTACACCCATTTCAGGTCCTGGAGTCTGTAATGTTTGTTTTCATTAACAAATGTACAAAATGTGCAATTAATATAGCTCCAAGAAGGATGGAGCAGTCTAAACAATTAATCACTACATATGTTGACTTCAGCTCGGCTTTTAACACAAAATATTTTCTAAAACGTCAAGCGGGAATGTCTATAGCTCGTTAGTTAATTATGAAGAGAAAAAAATTAATAAAATAACAGAAATAAAATGATAAAAATACAAAGATAAAAAGAGCAGCATTTTGCTAAATATAATAGTCCTTCATATGCTTTAAATCCTGCTATGTGTTGTTTCATATTCCTTTTTTATTTAACTTGATGGATTCAATGTTTAATGTTTAAATACTGAAACAAATAAAAGCCATCGCTTAAAAGCTTATTTTTTACCATCAACATGTAGAATATTTTATATCATTATCAACTTTTGATATAAAACCGCTGTGTAATTTAATTTATTGTTAAAAATTAAATAATTTAAGTGCTATATTTTATATTAGTGAAAGTGCCCGCTGACTTTTGACAAGGCCTGTCCAAAATATACTTCTGCCACTATAATAAAAATGCACTATTTTTGTTGCATTATCATTGTTTATTTTTCTGTTATGTACACAGATTTAAAATATATTATTTATTTTCCCTCCAGTCATTTTCAATCATCACGTTACATTTTGGTCATTTTCCCTCCAAATCAAAATTTGCCCGGAGCCGCACAACATATGACCTCTAAACAGGGTCGGAGCAAGCTCAACTGGCGCTCAAGGCAAACGACGAGAGTGCCGCCCTCAAACCGAAAGTTATGCTGCCTTCAATTCGAAAAAGCCGGCGGAGGGTGGGGAGGGGGGCGGTGGAGCTGGGTGTTGAGATGATACGGGGTTTGTCGCGGATGAAAGCAAAGACCGAGGGGTGCCTCTATGGACGCGCCGGCCCTGCCTCTAAATAAATATTGGTGCTGTGACTTATAGCTATATTTAGCACATATATGAGAGCGGCATAACATAATTGAAGAATGAAACAGACGACTGACGTAAAACGCTTTTTCGGCTCAGTTGACTTTTATTTCAACTGGGAGCACACAGCGCGCAATGGCATAACGTGAGGTGCGCAGGACGCAGCACGTCTTAACAGCACTCACGGCCGTTGATAAACCATTCAAAATATGCGCCTCGCAAAAAGCGCTTTCGGTGATCGGTCACTTATGCAGCCAAACTTAAAAAATATATAAAATATTATTTTTTAATCGTTTAACTGATACCATTAATCGGTTACAAACGCACCCTTTCGGTTAATGGTTAAACAGTTATTTTGAGCATCCCTAATTTAAAGTTAACCGACTTCTCTCATTGACTCATGCCAGAATGACCTTAAGATTGGCACAAATATATACTGCGGCCTCTGGTAGATTTATGAGAAATGGGACGTATGAGAAAATGTGCCATAGTTATGTATATTTGAGATTGTCCAAAATTTACACAGTGGCCTCTAGTTGATTTGTGAAAATAAAAACTGCAAGAAGATGTAGTACAAATTTTCGGTTCTCAAAAATGTAGCCCTGGGCACATAATTTCAATTAGCCTGGCCTGTGCACATGGCTCCTGAATAGCATAAAAGAGTGAAATAGTGGATTTTATTTTCTTAATTTTTAATTTGACTTTAACCCGTTGAAAAGAAAGTGTCATGTAAAATGTGTTAAATGCTAAACATTGCTCTCTGTTATTTTTCTATTGCTGAGGGCCTAAAGTTTAATGGAAAGAATGTTATTACTTTTGTATTAAATAGAATTAGTAGTAAAGTCCCCCCATTCTCTCTCCATCCTCTTTTTTTTTTTTTTGCAAACTGAAATATGGTCACCCTAAATAATAACAAAAATACTTATTACTTTAATACAATAATAAGAAAAGTAATGTAATAATAATGTATTTGTTTTAACTTCATGATAAGGAAACCAAAGTGAAGACATTCGTCAAAAGAGATGTTATTCCTAGAAAGAAGAATGTCTACTCGTCAATCCAAACAACAATTCAGGATCAAATGACTGCTGGCTATAAAAGTAAGAACATGTAAAACACATAATAATGTCAGATTACTAAACTGTTTTTGTACAGCAATACATCTGCTGGCTTTAAACTCACTGAGTCTTTTATAATCAATTACTATTTTATTCAGATTTTGAGACATCCTCTGTTTGTGTTGCATTTATGCTCAGAATGTGAAAGAAGATTGAATGTTGCCTTTACAGAAGCTGCAGAAAAGAGAGGACAAGGAGCCATGGGAAGGAGAGAGAACACAATAATAAAAACGATTGAATCGTTAAAAGACAACATGTTCGAAGATGCAAAAATGCAATTTCTGAAGGAGTTCAAGTCTGTGACGGTAATTGT
The DNA here is from genome assembly GCA_903798195.1 of Danio kyathit. NCBI lineage: Eukaryota > Metazoa > Chordata > Actinopteri > Cypriniformes > Danionidae > Danio > Danio kyathit. The sequence goes on from CAIGQS010000194.1 coordinate 43,174, forward strand.
CTTTCCAATATTCTTTGAACATTTGCTTCTTTTCTGAAAATATTTATAAACAATACAAAACAATATGATTTTTTTTATATACCTTGAGTACATACAGTGTATGTATTTTTTGTTATTTCTTTCAAAGAACTATATAGGCAAGAGCCTTAAATCTGAGCTGAGCAAATCAGTGGAGTGCTCATTTTCACAAAGCAGCAAAGCTTCCCTGATGGGTAAGAGAAAATATTAATTTAAGAATCATTTTTAGCAACGAGTACTTGAGAGGAATTATACTGAATCATGTTCTCGCTTAAATCATTTAATCACAATTCACTATACAAAATATTTTCATAATAAAAATATTGTGCATGTGTCCATATTGGATGTTTTAGAATCTATTCAATATACCTGTACTGTAAACGTTGCATACAAATAGCTACAAATGATTTTGAAGTCAGGCTGATACATCTTTCTTTTCTAGATGTCTCAAAAGACATTGAAACCCTGGAGACATTGTCTGAATACATCCCGTAAATCTGACTAAAGTCATCATTTTACAGCAACGACAAAAGAGATCGCATTTCAGCATCTCCAGTTACTGTTGAATTAAATCTTTTGTTGAATATCTACTGTGAGTTAAAACTTGTCTTTCTAGTCACATATGACTTGATATAGGTGTGAAAGAATACTTTTTTTTGATGTGTAGTTTTATTTTGTTTTATGGATTAGAGCTTAAACCTGCTAAAGTAGATTACTGATATTAATTGTACTGTCTTTCACTTCATATGTATTGTAACATGCTTGTAGTTTGTATGACTGATTGTGATATTGTGTAAATGTTAAATCTAGCTAATACACATTGAGAAGCAGAAAGGTGTGATTTATTTTGTATTAAACCATTTAAAGTTTTGTCAAATCATTTAATATTTTATTTGATGTTTCATTAAATCGGGGGTGTCCAAACTTAGTGTGTCCTGCATAGTTTAGCTCCAACTTCCTTCAACACACCTTCCTGGAAGTTTCTAGTATACCTAGAAAGAGCTTGATTAGCTGGTTCAGGTGTGTTTGATTGGGGTTGGAACTAAAATATGCAGGACACCGGCCCTCCAGGACCGAGTTTGGACACCCCTGCATTAAATAATGTATTGCACACAAAATGAATTAGTTATTTAAAAAAATGCAGTTAACAGTGTCAATTGAGGTTAAAACATGAACACAGACAGCTTAATATGAATTCATGTAAACACTGACTAATCATTGAATAAAAAAAGCCTTTTTTTTTCATTTGCAGTTATTCAGTACTTGTGTGAAATTTTTGAAATGGCTTACTTTTTACATGTTTGCTGAGTAAAAGAAATGTGTGTGTGTCCTATAAAAGTGTACACAATCAGAGGATATAGTGTTGCAAAGACAAATGATAAAAACAGTGCCTTACAAATCAATGCATAAGGTTAAATCAATACATTTAGTATGAAGCTTAACAACGGACTTTTAAACCAAAGGTTAGGTTCTATGTTAGTTCATCTTACAGCTTATTTTCACCTTGTGTAAAAACTTTGAGTGTTTTACAGCAACTGCTTTCAATGCAGTTTAAGTAAATTCAACTATTTGGCTTGAGTGTGACCAGTTTCCTGCACACATACTTTGTCCCACATCAAAAAACATATTGTATGCCATATATGGTAAATATTGGGTGAAGAGATTTTCAACTGCTTACAGAATTCGAATGTCGTGTGATAGTAGAGCACTGCATCTCTGTTTGCTTGAGGAAACCCTATATTTGAAGCCATATAGTTGAGTTTGTTCTTTAATTTTATGTCAGGGAAGATTAGAGCATACAAATATTTAGCCATTTAGAAGAAACTTCTTATTAGAAGTAATTTAATTTGTTATATGACTATCCTGTAACTGTTTATTAGTAATAGGAACTGGTCCTGATTTTTATTTATTATTATTTTTAAAAATGCCCATTTGGACAATTTTTAGTTTACATTGTAAAGGATGAGTCAAGATATATATCCAGCATTCTTCAAAACAAGAGACAAATTGACTGAATGCAGCCATACAGAAGCAAAATCAATTAGATCAATTTACTTGTGAGACATCATTGATATAGATAAAGCAGATTTCATGAATTATGAAGACGATAAATACATAATACATGTACAACCCCCTTATGTGATTGCAAAGTGTTTGTACAGCAATAAACTACAAATACAATAAAATACAATAAAACACAAGCTCATTATTAATAGTGTTACAACACTTTCAGTAGTTGTAACATTAGCTGGGAATATAACAAGGCTACAGGCTGCACGGTGGCGCAGTGGGTAGCACGATTGCCTCACAACAAGAAGGTCGCTGGTTCGAGCCTCGGCTGGGTCAGATGGCATTTCTGTATGGAGTTTGCATGTTCTCCCCGTGTTTGCGTGGGTTTCCTCTGGGTGCTCCGGTTTCCCCCACAGTCCAAAGACAAGCGCTATACTGTAGGTGAATTGGGTAAGATAAAATCGGCCGTAGTGTATGTGTGTGAACGAGTGTGTATGGATGTTTCCCAGTGATGGGTTGCTGCTGGAAGGACATCTGCTGCATAAAACATATGCTGGATAAGTTAACTGTTCATTCCGCTGTGGCGACTCCAGATTAATAAAGGGATAAGCTAAAAAGAAAATGAATGAATGAATGAATAACAAGGCTACATACAACCAAGGTTTGAGGACCTGTATTGATTACAGAGCTTTCAAAAAGAGAACTGTCAAGTACCGATACCCACTTCCCCTCATTTCATCTGCCCTCGAACAACTTTAAGTAGCCCAGATCTTCACCAAGTTGGATCTTAGAAGCAAATATATATATATTTCCACTTTGTGGGTTTTTCCAAAACTTTTCCAGCCCTGGAAAATGCCATGTCAAAATTCCATGACTTTTCCAGGTTATCCATGACCGTATGAACTCTGACTGGAAAAATGAAGAAACTAGTTGGAAGGAGCAAAACATCCATTCCGTGTATGCACAGATCATCATAACCTTGAGTATCTTAGAAAAACCAAACATCTCAAACCCCAGGAAGGCAGGTGGGCTTTATTCCTCACCAGATTTAACTATTTCTTATCGTCGTGTCTCCAATAACACATAAGCTCACGATCTGTCTAGGATGCATACTCCTCACAAATTCCCTGAATTGATGAACCTATTCTACCAGCTAATATAATCATCAGCCCATTCCAGTGGGTCATCCTGCAAAACCCTTCAAACCCTCTCACAGCTAAAAGTTCACTTTTTGTGGCCTGGTATGGCCACTTACACCAGAAGGTATGTGAGAGGATGCCAAGAATGTGCAAAATGCTCCTCGTCATCTTCCATCTGGTAAGCTCCTTCCTCTTCCCATTCCTTGGCATCCCTGGTCACCCCTGGGACTTGATTTTGTCACAGATTTGCCACCATCTGATGAAAACACTTGTATCATCAGTAGACAGATTCTCCAAAGCCTGTCGTCTCGTACTACTGAAAGGTTTACTCACAGCCATGGAAACAGCATAAATATTATTCAACCATGTGTTTCGAAACTTCAGCATTCCTGAAGACATTGTCTCTGATCGAGGACCCCAGTTCATCTCCCAAGTCTGGATAGCTTTCTTCTCGCTCCTAGGTGTGACAGTCAACCGATCTTCTGGTTATCATCCCCACAGCAATGGTCTGATATTACTGTACGCTCAAAACTTCCTATATCAACCCTCAACAGAACTCATTACGTTCCAGCGCATACTCAGCCAACAACCACTTCTGTTCCCCTGGTCTGGGGAACTTTCGGAAGTTACATCTGTCCATCATTTGTTCCCAGAGAGTAAGTGGGTCTGGGACTCACCAACACCTCCAGTATAAAAATAAGGTGTCACACCATCCATGTAAATGTCTGGAGAGACCCCAGTCCAACTTATTATCTAAGACAGAAGATGTGGCTCTCCACCAGTGACATTCGCCTGAGACTACTCTGCAGGAAGAGGAGTCCCAGATTCATTGGTCCTTTACCCATCATCCGTCAAGTCAACCTTGTATCGTATGAACTCAAGATTCCCTTTACACAACCACATTCACCCCATATTCCATGTTAACATTACAATAAGGTTCTCTGTTTTGTTCAAGATGATCCAATGTTTAATTTTTTTCATAAATGTCTATATTTTGCTTGAGTTAACTGGTCAATTACTTCTAAAGGCATGTCAAATTGAGATACAAATTCAAAATGAGTTATAAATTAAATGTATACAGCATTACACCAAACATGACATTGTTGGAAATTAATGCAAAGGATGTTGCAGAAATCAAAACCAGTTCTAATCAGGCTTGGAATTTGGGGCGCCAAATTTTCTTAGTCATTGAATTGGCTCGAGGGCTTATGCAATCACGATAACAGAGGACCACTTGATTTGACTGTTTTGACCAATACTCTGTGCACAGATGTTCGAAGGACACTTCAGCCAAATTCGTAAATGATTAATCATCTAACAATTGGGTTTTACAGGGGGGAATTGCCTCACGAGACTTGTGAATGACTCCCGGGTCATGCATTAGTCATATAGGACAACTTGCCAGATGCACAATTTTGTAGAGACAAAGATCTCTGGCAATTAATGCATACGAATGCAAGACAATCTCTTAAAATGTTAGAACTAAGGCAGAAAAATATGCCATAGTTTTCCTCATACGCTATATTTATTCCAACCAACCAGGTTAATGAATGTGTTGTCTTAAACTCTATAGCAGATTAAAATGATCTGTATGCGTCTGAAATGTATGATGTTTGGTGCTGAACGAAAGCTAGTGGCGTTTGCAATACATTGGTGTAAATAGTAGTACAAACAGTATTTGTCTTGTAACCTTTGATGTAAGATAGTTACAACTTACAAGAGATTTTACCACGTGAAATCAACGTGCAGTCTATTAATGATTGACCTTTACTATGCTGGTACAGGGTGTGGCCCCGCCCTTCATGGCAACTGCTCATTGGAAGACAGTGCCATGGGGATGGACCAAATCAGGTCACTTAGGTAAAACGTTGCTTTTTGCATTAGCTGATTCTAAGATCTAGTAAAAAGTACTAGAATTAATTTGGGACGGTTGTCAACTCATTTTGCATCCTCTGAACTGCCTCTCTGTGTGTGTGTCTGTGTGTGTGTGTGTGTGTGTGTGTGTGTGTGTGTGTGTGTCTGTTTGTTGTTTGTTTATTACGTAGTTAGTTTCATGTATCGTAGTGTAGCTCAATAAATCTTTGTTCTCCCTTTGTAAGAACTGTGTTCTTGTTTATGTGCTTCTAAGTCATTGCCTCGAGCTGTAGATTTTGTTACTTTGCTAAAAGTTAACCCAATACTGTGTTATGTTATTATGGATGGCCACGAAAATAATATAAACAAGATTGGTAAAATACGATGTCTTCTATTAACGGGACAAATGGTAGATAAAGTGTGAATCTTTTAATCTGATTCAATCTGACTCAATTGAGTCGACTAAACGATTCAAATCTTCAAGATCCGATTCATTGATATGAGCTAATAAATCCTTGATTGATCTTAATACGTAGGTTGATCCCCTACAACACAAACATTAGGACAGATCATGTTTGCTAATGTAAAAGCCCCATAAGAAAACATTTTTATACTTTTGTCTGGTACACCCATTTCAGGTCCTGGAGTCTGTAATGTTTGTTTTCATTAACAAATGTACAAAATGTGCAATTAATATAGCTCCAAGAAGGATGGAGCAGTCTAAACAATTAATCACTACATATGTTGACTTCAGCTCGGCTTTTAACACTATGACTTCAACTCGGCTTTTAACACTATCATCCCAAAATTTCTCCTGCCCAAATTAACTTAGCTCTCCGTGCCCACCTCTGTCTGTCAGTGGATCAACAGCTTCCTAACGGACAGGCAGCAGCTGGTGAAGCTGGGAAAATTCTCATCCAGTACCAGCACAATCAGCACTGGCGCCCCCCAGGGGTGTGTCCTCTCCCCACTGCTCTTCTCCCTGTACACAAATGACTGCACTTCAAAAGACTCCTCTGTCAACCTCCTGAAGTTTGCAGATGACACCACATTTATCGGCCTCATTCAGGACGGTGACGAGTCTGCTTACAGACAGGAGGTTGAGGAGCTGGCTGTCTGGTGCAGTCACAACAACCTGGAGCTCAACACGCTCAAAACAGTGGAGATGATAGTGGACTTCAGGAGAACCCCCCCCCTGCTCTCCCCCCACTGAGCATCATGGACAGCATTGTGGCAGCAGTGGAGTCATTCAGGTTCCTGGGCACCACCATCTCTCAGGACCTGAAGTGGGACACTCACATTGACTCCATTGTCAAAAAAGCTCAACAGAGCCTGTACTTTCTTCGTCAGCTGAGGAAGTTCAACCTCCCAAAGGAGCTGCTGAAACAGTTCTACACCTCCATCATTGAATCAGTCATCTGCACATCAATAACTGTCTGGTTTAGCTCAGCTACCAAATCTGACCTCCAAAGACTTAGTCGAATAGTTCGGACTGCTAAGCGAATCATTGGTACTTATCCAGAGCGAGCAGAAGAGCTGCCAAAATCACTCTGGACTGCTCACACCCAGCACACTGCCTCTTTGAACTTTTATCTTCTGGTCAACGCTACAGAGCACTGTGCACCAGAACAGCCCGACAAAGAAACAGTTTCTTCCCTCAGGCAATCCATCTCATGAACACTTGATGATAACAATTGTGGTACCAACGTCACTACTTGCTATACACTTTTTTATACACATATACACTTATTTAACAACACCCCACATAGCAAATGGACTTGGCCCAAATGTGGCCTCATTATGGCACTGCTGACGTGTTGACAGCACTGGCAATCATAATGTCAGCCGAATGTGGGCCATGCATGGCAATGATGGCACTACATGCATGACTGCAAACTACATTTGGGCCAGTTGTGGATGGGAGGTGTGTGGCCCACATTAATTACTAATGTGGTAACATTAGGCTGGATTATGGCCCAGTTTTTGGGGTTTCTGGTTAAAGGGTGGTGTTGATATGGTTAACTTATAGCTGAGAATCGGTACCTACCTATAATAAACCTGTTTTGGCCCAGTTCAAGGCCAGTTAAGGGTAATAAATTGGCTGAGATTCGGGCTGGTTATGGCCCATGTGTGGCCCTTGTCATTCTTTGCGGTACTTGGGCCAAGAGAAAAGTTATTGAGTGGCCCGCAGCTGGGCCAGGAAACATTTGCTATGTGGGACACTCTACATGCCAATGTGCACATAACAGATGCACATATAATGTTGTATATAGTAATATAGCTGTACATACTCTTGTCAATTTGTATATTTGCATTCACGACTTTTTAGAATATATTTATTTATTCAGTTTTTTTAGTCATGTCTCTTTAATTCTGTTGCACTGTAGAAGCTCTGTCACGAAAACAAATTCCTTGTATGTGTGAACAGACCTGGCAATAAAATTATTTCTGATTCTGATTCTAAGTACATTTAAAAAACTGACTGATAGTAATATCTTAGAATTTTGGTAAATTCTAAGGTGATTTAAATGATCATGTCTCAGAGATAAATATATAGAGACACTATATTTATAGTTTACTGTTTTTTCAACATTTATGAGTTTAAAATAGACCACAATTAATATTAAGGTATTTTGGATACATTTTTACATATTTATCTTACAGTAGCTAAACTACTTATGTTTACTTATCTTTTTTTTTTTTTAGCATGGAATGCAGTTAATTTCTTAAAAACCTCTAGAGTTAAAGGCAAGAAATTGTGTAATAAATGAAGTATAATGGTTTATAAACTGTGAATGACTGGGGTTGAAGGGTGTTGTTGGTGTTGTTTGTGGGCTGTGAGTCTGAGTACATGTCATGTCCTTCTACTATTATTTTGGGAGTATTTATTTCTATGTATTATTAGAGACTGTTTCTTGTGTTTGAGACCTGTCTTATCTGTATTGAGTATTGCAGGTATATTGTCAGGACTTGCCACTTTGGTCTTGTTAATTTTTGTTTTGGTGGCGGAGTCCAGACACTAGTTCTGTCATGTCTTGTGCTTGCCTCAAGTTTTCAGTTGATATCAGAATGCCACACCCAAAGTGTGACTGCAGTTGTGTGTTTTTATCCTCAGACATACAAGAAAACACTTTTCTCCAAATATTTAACTTCTTGCAAATAAAAAAAAAGCTGTTTATTGAATTAAAAAAAAGTTTATTTAGGGTTGTTATGTGTCTGTAATTAAATGAAAGCAAAACAAATATGTAATAAAATTGTTAATTGCAAAGAGTAATGCAATAATCCTGCAGTATAAATAAATCTTCTAATGTAACCTTAAAATGCCAAAGTACAGTTGTGTTAATTCATCTGGCTCCATTTTTGGAAACAGAAATAAATTACCCAACATATAACTTACAGGGATATATCTGACCCAAATACTATATGAAATAAGTGTGATTCATGGTAGTTTTGCAGTTGTTATTTGTTATATACATTAGTTTTATTGCAACTCATGAAAGTAGTTTGATATTTATTAAAAAGAATTGCATGGTGTTGCGCGCGTGCGTGTGTGTGTGTGCATGTGTAATTGCCACTAGGCACATAAATCAATATTTGGTTAGCCTATTTTTTGATAAATCAGTTGTAGCAGTTATGATACAGACAACATAACATATCTGGTTGCTTTTAGGGGTCTAAGATGGAGCTAATCAAAACTGAGACTGAGCTACAGTCACTATCGCTGATTTTATCAGTGAGCCAAACTAAACACATTATCGACATCTGAAAGCATAACACGAAGGGAAAGTTCCTGGTGCCACAGTACAGAAAATCAAGGTTCTCCTCATTCTGTGGGCCCAGGGGCTTTAGTTCCACTTAACTCTTATGTTAATCTGGCCCTGCATATACTGTAGGTGCACATATCCTCAACAAATAAACAATCACTGCATGTGACTCAAACTATAGTCCAGATATGAAACTGCTTATGTCTTTTTCAACGTAAACCTTTTCTCACATATGTCCTCTTTGTTGATATATTTTTTGATCAGAGGACTTGTTTTTTAATCACTTATGTATATCAGCAATATGAATGATAACGGACATTAAACCTTGGGTAACCCGAGTAAAAATTCTGCTGTGCCCCAGTAACACCTTTGAGTTACAAGATTTATACCAGCAGGACCAGGGTGATAAATATGATATTGAATTACATTTATTCGATGAGTATTATATGACAAAAGTATTATTTAATAACATTTAACAGGCATGGCTTTCTTTGGTGGAGGCCCCATCCATAGCTTCAATCAGAAGCTTGGACTGCTGCGGACAAAGGCAAGGGCAGAGCCTACCCCCTGGACAGGGTTGCTCAAATTAACGGGAAAAGAAAGAGAAAGTGATAAGATTAAACGGGTCCTGCACCCCAGTAGAGCTTTATTTCTAGCAAGTCCCCTGAGTAATGCTTTTTGATTGTCTAGAATGCAGACATTCAAGCAATTCAATTGGATCATTTCCATTTGGCCTACAGGGTAAACAGATCTACAAAGAACATGTCGCTTCATGTGTTGTTTTTATTTAAATCTTACCTTAAAACTTTCTTAACTTTACATATTCTCTTTGGAAGAGTAAAACTCAGGACATACCATTGCTAAAAAAAAAAAATACCATAGTTTAGACGTATTTAGAGAAATAAGCACTATCAGTTATATTGGTGTTGAATAATTAAAATTAAATAAAACACAAGTAAATCATAAATTGAGTAAATATTAATGATATGGCTTTATAATTACAGTAGTAATTTAATCGAAAGCAGAAGAGAGACTTTATCCCTTTAGTATGTTTCTCTCTTTCTAAGACCACACCCAATGATGACTCAGATCTAACACACATAATAGTAGCAATCCTATGCTTTATTGCTCTTGACAGTCGTGTCAGCAAGTGTCCTGTCCTCCAGACATTATTCAGAGAAATCAAAGGTAACTTTTCTTTTCAATTATTATCATGCTTAGAAGTGAACTACAATTACAAAATATATGTCAAAAATATATATTGTCTTTTGTTTGCTTTTTCTAAAACAATCTACAATGCAATAAGGATTTGACATAAACATTTTAAAATTGTATTCCTCTGTTAATTTTACACTAAAATGTACATATGTAAAAAAGGTCAACTATGTGTTATTTGTGGAACACTGGGAAATGTGAAACATGAGCAAATGTGAAACTAAATCAAATAATGGAAACCGATGCATAAGAATCTATTCATGTTATGTCTAATATATTATGGATATAATTTAAAGACAATTGTTTTTCAAGAGGTATCTATCACGGTACTAATATTATGAGTGCATCATATAAGCAGGGTGTGGCATTTTACATTTACAGAAAAAAAAAGCTAAGAAAAAATGCAAATCTTGAATACAATTAATACAAATATATGTCAAACACAAAATGCTTCTATTGCTGTCAGAATGCCAGACAATTCACTCAGAATGCAAGACAAAAACATCCTACTTTCCATCGCTCTTTGTTTCGACAGTGAACTTACAAAGCTGAGGATATTTGATCCGTCAAAGCAGATCTGTCAATGGCTTCACAGACCATAAACTTCATCACCTGGAATGTAAATGGACTTAAACAAAACAGAGATCAGAAATTTCAAGAACTACAAAGTGCTGATATTGTTTTCTTGCAAGAGACACACATTGGTGTACGAGACGAACAAATAGAAGACTATAAAAATGATTGGGTTGTTTTCTACACAAAGTACACCTCCTCCAGCAGAGGAACTGCCATTCTAGTGAGGAAAGGTTTAGATTTTGAATATATAAGTGATGACAAAGATAACAGGGGAGCTTATGTTGTGTTGAAATGTAAACTGGCAGGTCAGCTGTACACTCTGGTGAGTGTTTATAACCATCACACTGATGCAAAAACCCTTGATAATCTTTCAAGATACCTGCAGACAATGACCACTGGGCTGCTGGTGATTGGTGGAGATTTCAACACAATTCTCAATCCGTTTATAGACAAAAAAAATAACACAAGCAAGATAGCAAATAAAAGAAATCAGAAAAAACTGCTTTTATTTGTGAAGAAATTCATGAAATCTCTTCAGCTGGCTGATGTCTGGAGAAGAAAGAATCCCGTAAAGCAGGATTTTACATTCTACATAAGAGATCGTCCGGTGTCCAGACTGGATTACTTCTTCATTCCAGATGAATGCATGTGGCGTGTTGGAAGTTGTGAAATCATGAATTCAAGGTTAGGAGAGCTCAAAGATCACCAGCCTGTGTCTTTAGAGATCAACTGTGTCTCCACAGAGCCTCTTCTGATAGATCAAACACAGTCACTCTTTAAACTATTTAACTGCAAAAAACTACTTTTGACTGATGAAACCGGTTCATCACAGTGTGAAGAAAGCTCACCTGCAGTCAGTGAAGTTGACATTGTGTCAGCGGTTCAGTCTCTTCAAGTGTCCGACACTGTAAGACAAGACGACATCCCAGTTTCCTTCTATAAAGACAACATCCGGGATGTAATTCCATACATAAAGATGCTCTATGACAGAATTCACAAGGGTGAAGTCAACTGCTCTGAAATGTATTTTCAAGATTCACAGGATGATATTCCTCACTTTTTTAATGCCGACTACCTCATCATTGCAACTATTCTGGCAAGACGTCTTGATGATTTATTGAAGTCTCAGTCAAAAGGAATGATTAAGGATTCAGCAATTCTTATGATCACTCCTAAAACAGTCTGCACTGAAGCCATGCTCTCTTGTCTAAAGGATGAAATTGAGGACTCACATTCAGTTCTTTATCAAGACTTTCTGCTTGTGGAAAATCTCCTTAGAGATTCAAAATATTTGGAGTGTCTGGGCTGCCCACTGAAGCCAGTACTCACAGCTTTAAAACTAAAAAGCTACGCCTTAAATTTGTGTAAGAATTTAGAAAATTATGGAGTGCATGTTTTCAAGACAAATGTGATAATTTGCATCCCATCTGAAGACCTAGATGAGATAAATGCTATGGAAAACAGCACCAATGAAGAATATGATATTATGACATTATTCAGAGGACAAAGTATTGAGGGTAATGAGTCTGCAAGTGAGGATTATGATGGACTGAGTGAGGACACAGAAGACAGTTCACAGTGTGAAGACAGCGACAATGGATCAAATAAACATGAGGGAAAATCTAAATCGATTGAAAGTGATGGAAGGTGAGATTATACATTTCGAAGATGATTAATAATATTTAGAAGATTTTATTGTAAGAAACATAAAAATACAATGAAACTTTGGGCACTTTGAAGTGATCCTCAGCTGCAGTCATCCACCTGTGTCTACTGTACGCTGTAATGCATGTTTGTTTTTGTGTTCCCTTATTGGACAATCTACTTAAAATTTACACTAAACAGAGTGGTGTCACAATTTTAATGACCACTTATAGATTATCAAATGTACATAAAATGTATTCACATTATGGGCCATGATGTAATATGTGCAGTGCAAATGAGCACAGTGGCAATTAAGCACAGTAGATGCTCATAAAATGCAGGTGATTTACTAAGAACAGGCAGTTTTTTCTCTAACAAGTGATAACCAATGCAAATGTATTGTAATTTTGTATGGTCACCTTTGATTAGTGGATAATCCAAGTTAAAATGCAGATTTTTAAAACCACAGTAGAGAGTATTACATGACTCAGCCTAGTTGGGTGTTCCAAGTTATCTTTTAATTGCTGAATGACATGGCTTAGGAAACAATATGTTCCAATGTTCCTCTGGCAATACAAATAAATTTATTGCTCACTCTGTTCTCTGTTGTACCACCAACAGCATCAACAACTGCAGCCGCTTTATGTGCAACACTTAAGACATTCTTTTTTAGGAATTAAATATTGGCACAAATACCTAGAATTTAAGTGCAAATCTTAGTGTAGCGGAGGCCAGCTAGTGAAGTGCTGTGCAGGTAAACCTCACTCTGACCTCTAAAGGTGCTCTAGCGACAGACGTTAGTGGCCATGGTCTTTAGCCTCCTTGGTAGAGCAACCGACTCACATGCGGAAAGTCACCAGTTCAATGATAGCTTGAAGCAGGTTGGGTGGTGTAGGACTGGCGGGGTTACATTGGTGCTGTGACCCGTATGGGAGTGAGTGTTGTGGAGGCCAGCTAGTGAAGTGCTGTGCAGGTAAACCTCCTCTGCTCCAACTCCTCTGACCTCTAAAGGTGCTTTAGCGACAGACGATAGTGGCCATGGCCTTCTTTGTTAGAGCAACTGACTCCTATGCTGAAGGTCGCCGGTTCAAATCCAGCTCGGAGCGGGTTACATTAGTAAATCACATTGCATGATTCATTTAAATACTTATTGCATAAAATTTGCATCCGATTTGGAAACTCCTAGATCTTTATATTCAATGGGGTCAGGTGCAAAAATAGCTGTGTCCATGCCTTTTCAGTGCTATTCTTCTCTGTACATCTACTGTAAATACCAACAGTGCTGTTTTAAAGCTAAAAAAGATGGTTTGTGCTAGTGCAAGCAGTGAGTAAATCTGGCCTTATATATGTGTGTGTGCAGTTGGCAAGTGTTTTACAACTTTTGTTAATTTTCATAATTAATGAATTACTTATTTCCTGCAGGACGACCATGTATGCACTTGTAACCTTAGAAGAATCAGAAGAGGTGATGGTGATAGCATCAAACTGGTTGAGCGAAGACAAAAAACAATGTTACTGGCCTCCATACAGATCATCAGAGAAATTCATGGAAGCTGTTCGGAAGAGATTAGCACCTCAAACAGGACAGAAATCCTGGGAGAAATTAGCTGTCCTGTTTCATAGAGAATATGGTACCAGTTCTTACTTTAAACAGTAACTTTTTACTCTCATTATGTTCTCGATAATAAAATATTTTCTTATCTTACTGCAGGCACTTATGAGGAGGCCAAGAATAAACTAAAAGAAATGAATGAGCAGACAGAACAGTAAGTAATATATTCTCATTGTGTTAAAGTTGATATAATACTTGCGTTTTTTTTTGTTCTCTAACCGCAGAACTGAGATTTAAAATCTCGTGTCCTCTTTAAGGCCCCATTTACACTAATGCGTTTGCGTTTTAAAACGCATAAGTTTTGCTACGGTTACGCCATCCGTCCACACTACGCCGGAGTTTTCGAGCCCCGAAAACGGAGCGTTTTGAAAACGCTGGACAGGTCGTTTTTATTCTTACACGCTGCTGCTCCGTCTCAGTGTAGATGGGGGAAAACAGAGACATCTGAAAACGGAGGCGTGACTGCTGAGATTCGCTACCTGATTGGGGCTTTTGGGTCATTGCGTATCCTCCCTCTATTTGTCAAGCCCCTATCACATGACTATAACGCTACCGGAAGACGGCAGACCAGCCTTCACTGTAAACAACAACATGGACACAGAAATGGGAGCGTTGTTTCCACTATTGTCCGTTTTAGGCGCCATTGTGGAGTTAAACTCTGCATTTTTTACTACAGCAGCTGCATATATTCGCAAGAGGCAAGCTATTGTTCGAGCACTCGATAATCGCTCGTGTTCATCGTTCAACCAGCGTTTGTTGACTAACAATAACCAAATGCCGAGCGAGACACATGCTTCCTGTTTATACTTGACCGCGCATGCCCAGAGTGCGCGAATGGTCACGTGATATACGTTTTTGGTGGAGAAGTGTGGACGGAGATATGTTTAGAAATGCTAGATGAAACGCTAGTGTGGACGCGGATCGTTTTTGATCTAAAACGCCGTTTCAAAACGAAAACGCACTAGTGTAAACGGGCCTAAGTTACCTAACCATTGGACAACTATCTAAACTGCTAAATGATACATTTGTGATTAACATACAATCAGATAAAAGCTGAGAATACAAATTATTCTATACTGTAGTTAAATAAATGATCTGTTGTGGTCAGGTATTTGACCCCTGTTAACATTTGATATGGTAAGAAGTGATGGCTAACTGACTATCGTGTGTTGCAGTTTTTAAAATAAGTGTGTTACAACTATCCCCATGTAAGGTTGTTTCCTATTCCCTCCCAGTGGAAGCATTTGTTGCTATTTATTAGTAATTTTATTATTTTATATAAACAGAGCAGCCACAGCAATGAATCAAGTAACAGCAACCTGTCCACAGTCTCCTGGGCCATCACAGTCAGGACTTTCACAGAATGCCAGTGGTAGGCCAAATCATTTTATTTTATTTACCACACACACTTGTACTGCTATTTTTAAGGGGGCTTCCCAGAGACATGATGCTTTTTTTCTGTACAAATTGTAAATTATACCTCCCTACCCCTAAACCCAACTTTCACATGTAACATTCAGCAGTTTTATGTTTTCAAAATAATTAATTCAGTGTGATTTATGAGCCGTTTTCTCATGGGCAAAAATGTAAAATGTCCCCACAGGGCCAAGAGTTACTAGCATTGCTATACTTTAGAAAGGGACAACTTTAGAAATACAAGGCACACACAGAGACACACACACGGACGCACGCACGAAAGGAATTAATTCCAAGCATATGAAAAGCATATTTATAGATGGCCTTACAAAAGTGAATTGGTATAGTGAATAAAAAACAAACAGTTACAGGTGAGTTTCATGTACCTGCAAATATCAGGAAAAAAGCCACAAACCAAATTCATTAGAACATTTCATTTTCTTTAAACTGTTTGATTAAAACATCCACTGAGTGCTCAAAAAAAAAAAAAAAAAAAAAAAATTCAAATAAAATGATCAAGTTGTATTAAGTACAATTTTTGTGTTTTAATTTTAATTTTCTGATACAGGTGCTAAAAGAAAACGTGTATCGAGGGATGTACATATCAGTGCAAAATCATATTCAGGCAAGTAATTTTTGTATGTTTTTTTATACTTACATGTATTATGAATGTGTGCATTAATGTATTAATTAATCAATCTCAAAATAATTTCTTATACTTTTATTTAACAGAGATGGCCATATTGAATATGGCGAAAAAGATCATGAATGAAGTTAATGTTAGACTTCAGAACGTTAACAGCACAGACCAAACAACAAATGAGATAAAAAACACCATTTTGTAAGTACTTATAAATCGTAATGTAAATTGTTCTGTATGCTCAATTGTAAAACAGTGTTCAGTTACTTTTATTTGTATCATGATATAGAGATGGCATTGCAAAAATCAATGAGATGGAGAAAGACAAAAGAAGAAAGGAAACCATAGGTGTTTTTGGAAAAACAGGAGAGGGAAAAAGCTCTTTATTGAATGCAGTGTTGGGGTTAGAGGGTCTGCTGCCGTCTGGTAGTCTTGGTGCCTGTACAGCGGTTATTACTCAAGTGGAAGCCAATCTGGAGGACTCTGAATACAAAGCTGAGATTGAGCTCATCTCTAAGGAGGTTCATTTCTATCTATCTGTCTGTCTCTCAGCGTCTTTCTATCTGGGAAATAAAGGAAGGTTATCAATCATTTTATTTGTGTTGTTTTGTAGGAATGGGAGAATGAGATTGCTTCCACCGATGAAAGGACTGATACAGATAATGAAAGGATCGTTGCAGTGTATGGGGCTGATGCAGATAAGAAATCACTGGAAGAACTTAAGAAAGATGCCAAATATGCTGAAATTGATACATTTTTATCTACTGGGAAAAAAACTATTTCACACAATGAAGTAAGGGCTATATATATTTTACGTTAGCAAATGTTTTTCATATAATAGACATTTAAATGTTCATAAACCATAGTCAAATTTTAATAAAGAAAGTGTTTTTTTAAGACACAGTACTTTTTAAAGTTTTGGACACAGTACTTTGTGGCTGTGTATTTGTAGGAGTTTCTCTTTCAGATGAAATTCTTTAAGGTAAGACCTTATTTTGATGGCCCCCCTGCAGACCATAATATACTTTAAACACTTAAGCTTACTCTCATCTGTGTAGTGTCTGTAGATTGTTTTGTGAATGTTCCAAGGCAATTATTCCAACATCTACAACACGAGAACATCTAATAAACTTTTGGTCAGTAAAATTTCACAAGGCGGGAGGAGGGAATTTGGCCTGGACACCGGGGTTACACCCCTACTCTTTATGAGTTGTGCCAAGAGATTTTTATTGACCACAGAGTCAGGACCTTGGTTTAATATCTCATCTGAATGATGGTGCTCACAGACTGTATAGCGTCTATACTGGGGCATCAGGACTGCCCCCTGCTGGCCTCACTAAGACCACTTCCAACAGCAACCTAGTCTGTGTGTAGTAGTTAATGCCTAGTTCACACTACTTGATTTTAAGCCTGATTTGAACCTGATTTGCAAGTTAAAAAGCTCACGAATAGATCAGGCTGGGCTCAAGGGAAAATCAGCAGGTGTTTGGCGCTCATCAGTCTTAATGTGTAAACTACTGATTGATCCATCAAATAGGCTTGTTGAATCTTCACTGACACCTTGCAGATGAAAATCCAATTTCTAGCATGCTAAATAACCCAGACTAGTTGACTGATTCGACCCCATGTGGGGTCAGATTTAGTGACAAGCTGCAGCCAATAAGAGAGCAAGTCATGAGCTGAATGACCATTGTGCTCAGGAGCTCAACAGAAATGTGTGTGATATGCCAAAATGGCCATTGAAGCACTCATTTCCCCCTGCGTTTACATGGAAATAAGAGCATATTAAACCCTTCTAAGCTGTGCAGATAAATGAGCGATTAATCTGCTTACAGATCAGCTGATTGACAATGCTTTCAAACACTGTGTGTCAGTGATGTCATCATCAAACAAGGAGTCAATAGTGTTCAGCTCTTTCTGATGGCTCAGCTCTCAATATTTCATTGGCTGTAGTTTGGAGGGTGGACAGAGTTGTAGAGTGAAAGAGTTGTCAAATTATGTAGTAGTGATGTGTCGTTCGCGAACGAGCCGGCTCTAAGAGCCGATTCTTTGTAGCGAACGAGAAGAGCCGACTCCCGTCTGGGAGAGCCGAATCTTCTGCCGTAAGCGGGGCTTCATTTGGGAACAACCATGCGGCTAATCACATGGGAGGACCCACTAGGATTGTACCATTGATCACTCGCGCTTACAGCTGATGTGATGCGCGCGACTGTTTAAAACGCGTGCACGATCTTGTTTCCTTTCGTGAAGCAACCGTGTCTGGAAACGCAACTGTGATCGGTTCTCTTTCAAATAGACTAGGCCTAGACAAAAAGTGATGAACATGCACCCACAGTCTTGCTGCTTTCAAGAGCTCAAAATTTGTCTTTTTGTTAGCAGCACCGGTTGCTTTCACTTTGAACAGATCCTTATCACACATGGTATGTTTTTCACCTGCTTTCATTTGCTCTTGGTTTTATTTGCTTTTATTTTTGTTAATATGGTTTCATTTTTTTTTAAATATTGCTTTAATGGGAGATTAACTCTCCATTTACGTATGTGTAGTTAACTGGTGATCCGAGAGACCTTTAGCCAGGACAGATTACTGTGCATAGTTGTAGATACATGACAATAATTATTTTTTTAAAGTCAATTGCTTTTCTTTGTTTTTTAAGAAATGTTTTGTTTAATAAAAATTATAGTATACAGCTATATTTTGCTTGTTTTGACACATTTAAAATTTGTGGCTAAGAAAAAATTATTGTTTGGTGTGGTAAGAGATAAATTTGGTAAACCCTTAAACGTCATGTGAAATAAAAACTAATTGCAATATAACATTATGAAACCATGACCCATTTGCTCATGCTCATCGAGCAAGCTCATACACGACACACAAGAAGTTAAATTAATGTCGAGGCATGGGGACATAACACAAAATTTTAAGTTTTAAGTATTTTAGCATGTCAAAGTCAAATGTATGCATATAAAATCTATTTTCCCAACAACAAAATTATGGCTAGTGTAAATGGCGAGTGGCAAGTAACGTTGGAAAACTACCAGCCACAGTGGCCGGTGATCAAAAAAGTTAATGTCAAGCCCTGGTTGTGTTCAATTGTTCAATTAAAGTTTTATTAAAATGTTAAATAATATTACCTGTGTATTTTTTATGAAAAGTAAGGAATTAAAAAGTTGCTTATCAATACACAAAACATTCACAATTGATAAATTGGGCTAAAATAGAAGGCTCTGAGTGATACTAAATAAAGAGCCATTTGGGAGCCGTAAGAGCCGGCTCTTTTAAGGGAGCCGAGCCAAAAGAGCCGAATCTTTGAAAAGAGCCGAACTTCCCATCACTATTATGTAGTGTTTAACACCTCTGTCTATCTGTTGTCACATTATGGCCATTAAGTGAAAATCTAAGAAACAACTATTACTGTTGAATGACTATTTTGAGCCAACATCACAGAAAACAAGGACTTGTTGCTGTTGTTTCTTCACTGTTATCCCTAAAGTTGTATTAATTCAAAATACTTAGATTCAATAAACATAAATACCAAATTTTTTGCTCAATTACTCAATTTGTTTAGTTTGTTGTACGATTTGCATGATATTTTTCATTCTATTGGAATGTTTAAATTGAATGTACTCAACAAAGCTTATTCTAGTCTGTTGTCAAAGGTATGATGTGCAAGGGAAAATGTGATTGGCTCTTTGTCTTTGGACTGACGTCACTGGTGGATACAGCGCGAGCGCGCATTTTCTAATGGCTGCTGATCACAGTAAGTACGATTTCATACTTTTGCCTCAAACAGCCCATACATTGTTTTCATTTAATAAACGAAGTATGTAACAGTTAGCAAGAGAACTACATGTAAGAGTAAGCTGTGTCTAACGTTAGAATCATGTTATTGTTCCGGTCAATCGCAACCGCCATTGCCACATTTATATACAGTTCTAAGACGTGCAAAGTGCAAAGACGTGCGTAATGGAATCGTGACATCGAAAATATAATATGTAAAAAAGTTAATGTAAGTTTTGCCTGTGTTAAGGTGTTTAATTACGCCATGTTATAACCGATCGCGGCCGCCGCATTTAACCTATATAACTTAACGTATGAAAACATGCTTAATGAGGTCGTCACATCTAAAGTTTAATATTGATGTTGTATTCGATGAGTCATCCGCGTTATCTCTTGTGTAAAATGATTATTTTTTCAGTGGTGGTTATGTATCGTCAGAAATGCTTAGCATAACATTAACCAGAGTTTTTTTTAAAGTTTCTTTGTAAATGAAGTATTAAACAGACTAGAATACTTTGAGATTTGCCCCTTTTTTCGCATGTAAGAATCCATGCTAGTTAGCAGTTATTAAAGATATGCAACGTCGTGCTCATCAGCATGGTCTTAGCAAGTGCATTTTCAATTAATTAGAATGAAAAGCTACATAAATAAATAGCTGTAGCACTCTAATTCTTTTGGTTAAGGTTAGCTGTTTGTGGGAAATTTGGAGATAACAGATCAAAGTATGTAAATGTGTTCAGTCAGCTAGTAATCTAACGTATATTTTTGTAACTCTGCAGATTCCAGAAAGATCAAAGCAAGGCCAACCAAGATGAGAAGAAAATGTAAGTATTGTACATTTGCTTTTGACAAAAGAGGGTATTTATTAAAACAATACAGAAGTAAACATGGGAGCTATGCAAGAAGCCTGTCATTTCCATTTATATATCAGGAATGTATTTGTAATGAAATGAGTAAAGTATTGATAAACATGATAATGTGTTTATTTGACAGTTGTTTAATTTTGACATTTCTCTGATGTTAATTAACTTTTTTTTTGTTTTACTACTAAAGGTGTATCAGGAATTCAACCGGATAGTTGGGAAGAATCTTAAGCAAGAATTCTATGGGTCTCTTGATCATCACTGTCCACAGCTGATTCAGATTTTCTACAAGATGGCAAGGTTTGTATACCGTATGCCATTGTTTGTACATGCCATTGACATAAACTGATGCCATTGTTTGCTGAATTTTGAAACTGATATAATTACTTTAGAAATCATCAGTAACAGAGACTAAATAATGATACATGAAAATTGTTTTTCTCTTATGTTGACAAATGATACAATGTTGTTTCTCTGCAACTGCAACACCTCAGGCCTCTGACCTCACTGACATGCCATGTGTTGCCATTTGAGTGCTTCCAGTACTTCTTGGTGATGACCCAACTGAGTTCTTTAAAGCATGTTTTGTAAGTATCATTAATAAATGTTTTTGTATATTAATACAAGTTTTTTTTTGTATCATGTTTCTTAATGTGCAATTATGTTAGCAATAACAATAAATAAATCACCCAAACAATGTCTTATTTTAGTTCATTAATAAATAGAATAATGATCAACGAGAAATTTTAATTCATGTTATAACACCTTTGAAACTCTTAAAATGATAAGTAGAATAACATAAAATCTTTAGTAATTTAAGTATATCAAATCTTTTCATGCTGTATGCAATGACTTTTAAAATTTATTTAATGTTTGGTAGTATTTGTATATTTTATATATTATTGAATACTGGATATGTTTGGGTATACAAGTAACAAATTATGCTTGCATACAACTAAAAACATTCAATACAATTAATATATATTAAAATCAAATGTACACTTCTAAGATTTATTTTTGTTATCTATTTATTGTTGTCAGGCTTCAGATGATGGAGACTCATACCAACATGTACTTGTTGGAATCCTTAACTGAGAAAATGAAGATGTGGCTCTTCAACCCCTGTCCATCCGCCTCCACCCATCCTCAGTGGGAATCATCTTGGAGGGGAATGTTGTAATGGACAATATAGACAACATACGCCAGGCCATGTGTCTTTTTGGATTAACCTACACTGCACCTAGACTACCCAAAGTGCATGGACAATGCCTTTTTTTCATTCAACAAGTTTGGGTAAGAAGAAGCTGAAGGGTAATATTCTGGCTGTTAAAAATCAACTTGCCATGTAAACAGGCACAGAAAAGGCATGTTTCTTCAGGCTTGCGGTCCCAACTGTGAGATACATTCATTCATTCATTCATTTTCTTGTCGGCTTTGTCCCTTGCGGGGTCGCCACAGCGGAATGAACCGCCAACTTATCCAGCACGATTTTACGCAGCGGATGCCCTTCCAGCCGCAACCCATCTCTGGGAACTTCCACAGACACATTCACACTCATACACTATGGACAATTTAGCTTACCCAATTCACCTGTACTGCATGTCTTTGGACTGTGGGGGAAACCGGAGCACCCGGAGGAAACCCACGCGAACCCAGGGAGAACATGCAAACTCCACACAGAAACGCCAACTGACCCAGCCCAGCCGAGGTTCGAACCTGCGACCCAGCGACGTTTTTGCTGTGAGGCAACAGCACTACCTACTGCGCCACTGGGTTGCCCCTGTGAGATACATTTTTTTTTTAAACTATACCTTAATGTTTGGCAAGTGTTAACATTCCATAATGTTACAGTGTGATAACATTCTGTGGTTGTTTAGTATTTGAATATGTTTGTAAAAACTGTTTAAAATATTTTAAATAATTGTTTTAATACGATTTATAACAATAAATACTGTATTGAGTAATTGCTATACAAGGCATTTTCTTGTTTTGTTACTTGTTTCAAAGTGATATTTCTAAGTGATTTCAAATAAAGTGTAAAGTAAATTTTTATTCTTTGTCCTTGTTTGTAATGTACTGTTGGTGTATTTTCATTAAATCATTTATAGTGAATAGCTAAGTTTAAAATAATTTTTTCACAACACTCAGGTCAAGATTTTATGTTTTAAGCCTACAGGTTGATTGAACTTAAAAAATTTATGGAAACTCGTTGCCCTAAAAAAGCTAATTTTGTTTTGTTGAAAAAACAAAACCTTTTAGGTTTATTGTACTAAAAACCTTTATTTCAGTCAACTGAATATTTAATTAAATGCATTTGAAATCATAAGTACAATAAACTTAAAAAGTATTGTTTTTTCAACGAGACGAAATTAGCTTTTTTAGGGCAACGAGTTTCCATAAATTTTTTAAGTTCAATCAACCTGTCCGGGCTTAAATTAAATACTTGCACCAGTGTCAGTATTAACTGTCTGTTTTTTTTTTAAATGTATCGTGGGAAAAAAAACGATGCATGTGAGTAAAAAAACTGGAATATAGCATTTAACAGATTGTTTTAATGCAATCTTTTTTTGATTAAACTTAACCCCTAACATGGCAAAAACTTAAACATTAGCATATGACTACAATACTATCAGTGCTTCTCATAGGTTTGAAATATTATTATATATATAATTATTGAATGTTTCTCTCGCGACTGTGCGCGCAGTCAGCTGCAAAGCCAAGCGAAAGTAGCCTTAAATAAAAAAGATAATGCAAAAACCTATATGATTAACGAACGACAGCTTTAGAAAGCAAAAGCCGAATCCCGGAAATTTTAGAACATTTAGAAAGCCGGCCGGACGAAAAGGCACGTCTCTGTGGGTCTGCAGTGCGGGGGTGATGAGCTGACAGGTCAGTTCACGTGCGCACAGAATGAAACGGGTAAACGAGAGAGCATTTTTCACTAGCCTACATCAATCGCGGATGTTTGGTTATGTTACGTGGATACAAAATAGTGTAGAAGAATGATAATAATAGTAAAACGTATAACGTGACACTAAATATACTTGGGCGGCCGTTATTATACTGGGCGGACCACCCAAGTAACGTCCAAATGAATTGTTCTAATGACTCGTTATGAGTGGTTCTTCTTAATGAACCGATTGATCCAGTTCAGCAAATCTAACTGATTCTTTTAAAATGGTATTGCATTTCCAATAAACACTAATCCACAAATTACTTAATGTTACCTACTTTTTAACTTGCCTGGCACTCCCTCTGACATGGAAAAATAACAATATCCCAAGTTATCCACTTAAAAAAAATCATCAACTCGAGTCAGGAATCAGTTGCAGTGCTTTATTCGGAAAAGTACAGAGAACCTGAATCTTTTGGACCGATCTGAGAACCGAGGAGCTGTTAATACTGCGCATGCGTGACGTAGAACTTTCAGTTTTGTTTTGTTGTTAAATACACAATATATAACAAACGGTTGTATATTAAATTATATATATATATATATATATATATATATATATATATATATATATATATATATATATATATATATATATATATATATATATATATTGTTAAATTATTTTAACAAGTCAGTCTCAAGCTTTAGTCCAAGTCAGTCTCAAGTCATGACATTCAAGTCTAAGTCAAGTCGAGTCTTTTTTGGATATTTGTCAAGCAAGTCTCAAGTCCTCAATTTTGTGACTTAAGTCTGACTCGAGTCAAGTCATATGACTCGAGTCCCCCATCTCTGCTGTTTACTCTCTGCTAGACAATTACTGACTAGTAGCAATGTTGTCTGTGATGTCGTCTACTAATACACTATTGAGCATCTAGAACTTCAATTTGCAACACATAGGTAACACTTTACTGACCAAACATTAAAAAGATGTTTACATATTAGATGTTGTTATTATGAAATCCTGTGGTCCTTGAACCAGACCCCCTCTGGCCCTAGGCTGTGCATTGAAATTCTTTCCACAAAAATTTTGAACAGAACCAGTGACAAAGGGCAACCCTGTTGGAGTCCAACATGCACCAGCAATGCATCTGACTTATTGCCGGCAATGCAAACTCCTGCTCTGTTCATGCAGGGATCGTACAGCCCTTAACAGATCACCTCCAACCCCAAACATCCCATGAAATCTCTAGCACCCTAGTGAAGGTATAGAGCTGGTCCAGTGTTCCACGGCCTGGATGAGTTCCACATTGTACCTCCTGGATCAATGGTTATAGGTTTGACCATTGGCCGGATCTTCCTCTCCAGTACCCTGGCATAAACATTTCCAGGGAGGCTGAGGAGTGTGATCCCCCTATAGCTGAAACACACCCTTTGGTCACCATTCTTTAAAATGTGAACCACTACCCCAGTTGCCCTGTCCAGAGGTACTGTCCCTGTTCTCCATGGGATATTGTAGAGGTGTGTCAGCCAAGACAGCTCACACAACATCCAGAGACTTGTGGTACACAGGGTGTATCTCATCTACCCTCGCTGCTTTGCCACTGCAGATCTTTCAAACTACCTCAGTGACTATTTGCAGATGATATTGTTATGTTGGCTTGATTAGACATGAACCTTCAGCAATCACTGGGACAGTTTGCTGCTGATTGAAACACGACCGGTATGAGAATCAGCACCTCCAAGTTCGAGGCCCTTTTGCTTTACCAGAAAAGGGTTCACGAGTGAGGGAAGGATGAAACGTGAGATTGACAGGTGGATCTGTGCAACGGCAGAAGTAATGCGGTCTATGTATTGGTTGGTTGTGGTAAAAAGGAGCTAAGCCAAAGCAAAGCTCTCAATTTACTGGTCAATCTACATTCCTACTCTCACCTATGGTCATGAGCTTTGGGTGATGAGCAAAAGGACAAGATCTCTGATACAAGCGGCCGACATGAGTTTCCTTCACAGGATGGCAGGGCACACCCTTATAGATAGGGTGAGTAGCTCTGTCAAACAGGAGGAACTCAGAGTAGAGCCGCTGCTCCAAATCAAGAGAAGTCAGCTTAGGTGGCTCAGACATCAGTTTTATATGCCTCCTGGATGCCTAACTAGGGAGGTGTTTCAGGTTTTTCCCAATGGGAGGAGGCCCCGGGAAGTCCCAGGACACACTGGGGGGAGTATGTCTCTCTACTTGCCTGGGAACGGCTTAGCATCCCCATGGAGGAGCTGGAGGAAGTTTCTGGTGAGAGGGAAGTCTGGGGTTCCCTCCTGAGACTGCTGGCCCCGTGACCTGGCCCCAGATAAGTGGAAGAAAATTAATAAATGAGTGATTTATTGAATGTTTTAATGATTCCCTAAGAACATTTAAATGTCAATCTACAAATATTATCCAGATGTGAGTAAGCAGATATGAACTTGTAAAGCAACTTTTGGTCAGCAGACTATAGGGGGACCATCAAAATAACGTTTTACCAATTTCTTTTCATTCTTTACAAAAAAAGGCTAAAATATTAGAAAGTATTGTAAAATTTGATTATACTATTGTTATACTATGAATTCTGAAATAGTATCTGATGTATTTCTGAACTTTTATCTGAATAAAAAAGCACATTTTCTAATTTTACATTTTTAATTTACCAGGTCTTTGACTTTCTCCATGATGTTAAATGTAACATTGAGCAAAGTGAGTATAGTCCTGGTGGCTGGTACTGGCCGCTTGTGAAGAGTGTGACCATCAAGATTCCAGATCGTCAAGAGCTTCTGGAACACATTGTGCTTTTTGATATTCCTGGCACTGGAGACTGCAACAAGATACGAAATGATCTGTGGAAATCAGTAAGTACTACACTACCAAATATCTTAAATAGGAAGATTATTTCATGATTTACTTACCATTATGTCATTTTAAACTATTTTAACGTTTCATTAGCTGTGAATGCTTGGAATTCATCTCAGTTGTGTCTACTGCTCAAATTTAAATTTTTCATTTGAGTGGAAAATTCACTTGAGGTGAAAAACATCCAGCGATTAAACTAGAGTCTGTGACATGGTGCTCCATGTTTGGTGTGAACACAGCATCACACTGCTCAGCATTACAACTGCTCTGCTGGCTTCTCCTCGTGTAGAGTATCATAATTGAAATATTTGTATTGTTTCCAAATTAAATTTTATTTAGTTTTAATTTTTTTAATTCCACAGAAAGTCAGAGATTGCTCTTCTGTGTGGATTGTAAATGGCATCAGTCGAGCAATCAGTAGCATAGAGCCCTGGAGCATAATGGAGCACTGCATGCAAGACTTGGGACCAGGAGGACAGTGCAAAACCATAAACTTCATCTGTACCAGAACTGATGACATTAATACAAAAGAATATATAAGGTTAGAATATAGAAATCTTTGTCAATATTCTGCATTATTAAATCAAATTTATTCATGTATTTTATTTTTATCATAGATCTGCACGGCCCTCTGGAGAGCAATTTTCTTCAGACAAGGTCTGGTACATTTACAAGCAAAAATGAATTGTATGTTTTCTGCATTGTTTAAATGCAGTTTTTCTGGCTTATTTTCGAGCAGCTGTGATAACAAGTGATCAAGTGTAGTCTAGGGACTACTTGAAATTATGCAAAACCCTTGCAGAATCAATGAAAATGTGAATATCACAAGACAAAAAATTGCTTAGTTTATTAGCATAAACCGCTGCAAAAGTTTACATTTTTTAATATTGTTTTTGTTTACCTCGATGATGTACATCTGTTCCTTTGCTTTGGCATGGCTGTTCATGAGTGTCTTGCCACCGTCTTATATACCTGCTCAGAGTTGGGTGTAACACGTTCCACAGTAACACGTTACTGTATTTTAATTACATTTTTAAGTAACTTAGTAATGTACCGAATTACATTTTAAACTTGTGTAATTTGATAACAGTTACTAAAGTCAATGTAATTGCGTTACTTACTTTACAAATATAATTTTTAGAAGAAAAAAATGCTTCTTTTAAATCACGAATATCACAGCATTCTATGACAATACTTGTCACCAAAATGACACCGACGCCCAACAAAATTTAGGTTTTAAGAATTTTAAGTTTTGGGCGAACTCTTTAAGTCTTTTGAATATGTCAAGCTGCTGTGATCAACCCATTATAATGTTTTTCAGTGAATATTAAATTACTGAAAGAGCTGCAGTTTATCTTGTATTTAGGTATATTTGATATGTTTTCGAAGTAACTTCAAAGTAAAGTAATTAATGAAATTAGATTACAATTTTCCATTAGTAGTCAGTAATTTGTAATCGATTACTTTTTTAAAGTAACTTACTCGACACTGTACCTGCTGTATGTCCTTTACAGTAGCCATTTTATTGGCTTTCATACTGTTCTGAGGAAATCTCCACTGTGAAAGCCCTAATTTTGTATGATGTGTTCGTTCTCTCTTTCTGGGCTCAAGGGTTACATAACAGAAATGTGAATGACTTACTAGAAATGGATTGCTCTTTAGAAATGCAAAAATGACTGAGTTGACTCATGGGCTAATTTTACAATGACAATTAGTTTAAATTAAAGACACTTAATTTGTGTGTTAAATTAACACGTACATTAAGTGTCTTTAATATAAACTAACTGTCACTGTTTGTATTATTACACCGTTAACGTATTATTATTATTATTTTTTTCAGAATTTGAAAACAGCATGCATACATCATAGGAACAACACTGCGAAGGATTCTGTGAAAAGAAAGTTTGAATCCATGGTATAAATGTGAAATTGAAAAGTATTATCGTTATTGTAATTCTTATTCTTATCCTTATTCTTGTTCGTACTCAGAATTCAAAAGACATCAGAAGATTCACCGCTGATGTTTTTACTGTAAGCTCTAAGGCATACTTTGATGAAGATCTTCATATGGATCAAAATGAAACTGGTAAAACATTAAGTGAACCTGTAAAACAAACGTTTTATTTATATGTCTGTTCATTCTCTTTTCATTAAATCATTGAAATATATTCTTCCTATTATCTGTAGAAATCCCAAAGCTGCAGGACCTTCTCAAGAACACCAACAAGAGCATTAAGAAGGAACTGACCAGAGATTATGTCAATCAAGCAAAAGGAGTTTTGTACTTCATACAAAGCATCAAACTAGATTCAAATGAAGGAATGGTACAGAATTGCTGATTGATCATTTACAGATGTCTACTTATATCAGTTAGTAAGTTCATTCAGTAATTCACTGCTGTGTTTCTTTGTGTTTTATAGGCAAAGATTAAAGCTACAGTTCGTAAAGATTACTGTGAGAGCCTTGAAAAAGCACTGAAGGAACTGAACAGTCGATTTGATTCACATTATGAGATTATAGAGCAATGTCTTTCAAAAGGAGTGGAGAAATCAGTGGAACAGTGTGTCAGTACCATAAAACCTGTGATTGCATCTGTAAGTGTGATTCTGTTGTGTGAAAATATATGAAAGGTAGGGGATGCAGTGATGATGCAGAGAAATATCGGGAAGCGTAAACATGTGCTCATGCTTATCACTGATCTAAACAATATGATTTGCCATATTGAGCTTGTTTTAGTCAGATATAAGGCAAGGTAAAAAATGTACTAATGTACTAATATGCATAATGACAGGGCATGAGTGTTCAATGTGAAAATAAACAATTACAGTGTCAGTGCCAGTACACTCTAGACCAGCGGTGCCCAAACTTTTTCTTATAAAGGGCCAAAAACCAAACTAGATTGAGGCTAGTGGGCCGAAGGTAAATATAGTTGCCATGGATACTTCCTAATTTATTTAATAATATTTAAAAATAACCAGAAACATTGCTTTGTATTAATTAATACAGTACACATTTTAAAAAATGTTTTATAATGAACTTAAAGTAAATCAATCTCATTTATAATACAGTGGTGTTACACTAGTCAAGCTGCACCTGATTTTGCCTTGATTTGTTCGCAGATGTCTTCTGCATTGTCCTTTATCTGTCAGTATTTACATTTTTACAAAGTATTTACGCATTTATAATTTAAATGAAACATTTAATTTCAGTTGGCTTTTTTCCAGCTCAGCAATAAAACAAACAAACAAAAAAGATTATTTTAAACTACGAATGACAATTTCTGTTAAAATCATTCACTCCAACCCTGCCCATCATTCTTACTCTTTTCTCAGATGCGATGGTATTTCAAATCAAAGGTTACAATGGGCCAACTTTGGCCTGCTGATTATAACCGATGAGGGAATCTGATAACGACAAATGTCTGATTTTACCAGTAAAAATGTACAGTTTATATGTAGTCCATGACAGAGTGCAAGCATATGTGTCCAACTTAATTAATAACTCAACTTCAGAAGGACTGTCATCATTGTCCTTAGCATTGAGGACCAGGAAAAATTTAAAGTCTATAAGTCGACCACCCCAAGTCTATAAATAAATTTAGCATTTTAACCAACAGTAGGTCTACATGTTATAATATAATACTGAGAAATAACAATAATACTAATATTAAACATATTATAGCTTAAATTATTGTACTGTGAGTTCAATATCGGGATACGGATCGAATCATGAGTGTATCGTCACACCCCTTATGAAAGATAATTTTCTAAATTATTTTTCTAAATATAATGCTTTGTTTTGTATTGTAAATCAGGTGAAACCATCTGATAAAACCCTTCAGGCATTGTGCAAGAACAAAGGATATTACTGGCCAAAAAACAAGGATGCACCTGTAGATCTAAACAAGTGCTTGGCCACTCACATCTACGACAACATCGATGAGGAGTTCAATTTGATATTTCCGTAAGTTTTGCTGTCATTCCCTATCCAATTTACATTCAGAGTTTTTTAATTAATTATTTTATACAGTGATAATTAAAAAGTACGATGGCATATTAGTGACACGTTAAAAAAAGTTTACGAGATTAAAGTCATAATATTTAGTGAATAAAGTCAAAATTATGATAATAAAGTTGCAATATTATGTAAATAAAGTCATAGTGATAGGAGATTAAAGCAAAAACAAAGCTGAAATATTACAAGATTTTTTTAAGTTTCAAGAAAAAATATTTTGTAATATTTTGAAAAAAAATATTCATTGTAAAAGGGTTAAAATTTGGTTAAATCCTACTTTAGGTTAAAATTTAGCAATAAGGAAATTCTTTGTCTTTTAGAGCATCAGAACAAACTTCAGGTATTTAAAAGTGACACTAATAAGCTGTCATAAAACAGAGTAAACACACTGAAGTATAATCATATCTACATTAGATTATGGTATAGATGTGTTTACTAATGTGTCTGTTGTAGGTGATGACATGTACCACAAACTAATGGTAAACAATGGTTCTCACTAGAATATTAAAGAAGAATTCATATGTTCTGAACAATGTAGATTTTACTTATTATTGTTTTAATATTCTACTTTTTGTTTAATTTATTTTTATTAGTGTTGATAGTAAAAACAGAACAGGGAGGTCAGTGCAAGACCAGATTGATAAGTTCAGTATCATTCAGAATGGCTCTGTTTACCCTCCATCTTCCATTCTATACCACATTCAGAACTTCATGAAAACAGAGGTGAGTTGCTTCATTTTTTATTTCAATTCATTTATTTATCATCTATCTACAAGTAACTTGTTCCACTGGAGGGAAAGAAACATAGTGCCTTTATAACCAATGTCTTTCCCTGACTTAAAAACAAACAAAAAAACGATGTGAAGTCTCAAGTGCTAAAATGAAAAGAATGTCAAGCAGAAACACTCTTTTCTGACAAATACTTTTTAATTAAAAGACTGTGGCTTGGGAGATGCGTATGCGAAGTTGAAGAGAGTGTGTGTGTGGGAACCAGAATAAAAAGCTGTTGCCATTTCCCGGCACTGGTTTATCAAGTTTGACTGGGGTTTGAGTCCTGCGAAGGTTCCAGAAACCATGTATAACGATACCCCACACAAAAAAGCAGTGTGATCCCATGGTAATAGCATTTCAAGTCAATCAACTTCTCTCATTGACTCGTGCCAGAATGACGTTAAGATTGGCACAAATATATACTGCGGCCTCTGATAGATTTACGAGAAATGAGACGTATAGAAAAATGTGCCATAGTTATGTATATTTGAGATTGTCAAAAATGTACACAGTGGCCTCTAGTTGATTTGTGAAAACAAAAACAGCAAGAAGATGTAGTCCAGGGTACATATTGTTCGGTTCTCAAAAATGTAGCCCTGGGCACATATTTCCAATTAGCCTGGCCTGTGCACATGGCTCTTGAATAGCATAAAAGAGTGAAATAGTGGATTTAATTTTTTTTATTTTTAATTTGACTTTACCCCTTGAAAAGAAACAGTGTCATGTAAAATGTGTTAAATGCTTAACATTTTTCTCTGTTATTTTTCTATTGCTGAGGGCCAAAAATTTAATGGAAAGACTTCATTATGCTTCATGTATTAAATACATTATTAGTAAAGTCCTTCCTTCTCTTTCCCTCCTTTTTTTTTTTTTTTTTTTTTTGCAAACTGAAATATGGTCACCCTAAATATTAATAACAAAAATACTTATTATTACTTTAATACAATAATAAGAATAGTAATGTAATAATGAGTTATTTGTTTGAACTATATGAAAAGGAAACCAAAGTGAAGACATTCCTCAAAAGAGAGGTTGTTCATAAAAAGAAGACTGTCTACTCGTCAATCCAAACAACAATTCAGAATCAAATGACCGCTGGCTTTAAAAGTAAGAACATGTTAAACACATAATAATGTCAGATTGTTAAAATGTTTTTTTCACATGAGATTGTACAACAAAACATCTGCTGGCTTTAAAATCACTGAGTCTTTCAATTGCCATTTTATTCAGACTTTGAGACATCCACTGTTTGTGTTGCATTTATGCTCAGAATGTGAAAAAACATTGAATGTTGCCTTTACAGAAGCTGCAAAGATAAAAGGAATAGGGGCCATGGGAAAGAGAGAGACCACAATAATAGAAACGATTGAATTGTTAAAAGACAACATGTTCAAAGACGCAAAAACGCAATTTCTGGAGGACTTCAAGTCTGTGACGGTAATTGTCTTTCCAATGTTCTTTGAACATTTGCTTCTTTTCTGAAAATATTTATAAACAATACAAAACAATCAGATTTTTTATATACCTTGAGTACATACACTGTATGTATTTTCTGTTGTTTCCATCAAAGCGCTTTATATGCAAGACCCTTAAATCTGAGCTGAGCAGATCAGTGGAGCGCTCATTTTCACAAAGCAGCAAAGCTTCCCTGATGGGTAAGACAAAATATCAATTTAAGAATCATTGTTAGCAACGTGTACTTGAGAGGGATTTTACTGACTCCTGTTCTTGCTTAATCATTTAAACACAATTCACTATACAAAATATTTTCATAATAAAAATGGTGTCCATGTGTCTATGTTGCATGTTTTAGAATATATATCCAATATACCTGTACAGTAAATGTTGCATACAAATAGCTACAATTGATTTTGAAGTCAGGCTGACATATCTACCTTTTCTAGATGTCTCAAAAGACATTGAAACCTTGGAGACACTGTGTGAATGCATCCCAGAAATCTGACTAAAGTCATCATTTTAAAGCAACGACAAGAGAAAACGCACTTCAGCATCTCCAGTTACTCGTGAAATAAACCTTTTGGTGAATATCTACTGCTGAATTAAAACTTGTCTGTCTAGTCACATATGACTTTATATAGGTGTGAAAGGACACTTTTTTTGATGTGTAGTTTTATTTTTGGTCACACTTTATTTTGATGGTCCGTTTGTTGAATATAAGTTACATTGCATCTACACGTCAATTAATTCTCATTAGATTATAAGTAGACTGTTAGGTTGGGGTTAGTGTAAGTTGACATGTACATGCAAAGTTTCTAATAGTCATTAAATGTCTGTTGAAGGACTGTTAAATGTCAGTATCAACAGATATTAAGCAGTCAGTCTACTAATACTCAAATGGACCATCAAAATAAAGTGTTACCTTATTTTTTTATGAAATAGAGCTTAAACCTGGTAGAGTACTGAAATGAATTATACTGTATGTCACTTTATATGTGCTGTAACATGCTTGTGACTGATTGTGATAATGTGCAAATGTTAAATCTAGCTACTAAACATTGAGAAGCAGAAAGGGGTGATCATTTATTTTGTATTAAAACCATTTAAAGTTTTCTCAAATCATTTCATATTTTATTTGGCGTTACATTAAACAATGCATTGCACACAAGATGAATGAATTATTTTTAAAAAAATGCAGTTAACATTGTCAATTGCGGTTAAAACATGAACACAGACAGCTTGATATGAATTTATGTAAACACTGACTAATCATTGAATAAAAAAAACATTTGATGTGCAGTTATTCAGTACTTGTGTGAAATTTGTGAAATGGCCTTCTTTTTTTTATGTTTGCCGAGTAAAAGAAATGTGTGTGTGTCCTATAAGAGTGTGCACAATCAGAGTATTTAGTCTTCCAAAGACAAATGACAAAAAACAGTGCCTTACAAATCACTGCATAAAGGATAAAACAATACATTGAGTATAAAGCTTAACAACAGATTTTTGAACCAAAGGTTAGTTTCTAATGGCCCGTTTCCACTGTCAAAAGGCCTACCGAACCGAACCGTACCGTACCACTTTTTCGGCACCCTTTGCAAAGGGTACCAAGGGTACCAAAAGGCAGAGCTAGAAGCGCAGCTGAACGCTATTGGTTTACAGAGATACGTCATTCGCTTGCGCAACAAGCCAGAATGAAAACAAAGGAACCGCCATGTTTTAAATACACAGCCAAGAGATTACACCGTAATAATATATACATATAATAACAAACCATGGTCAGCATAGTCATGTCTATATTTGAAATAACAAACTTTTTGAGCTCATATTAATAACGTGATAACGTAAAGTCAGAAAGGAATAAACGCGAGAGTGAAGCGCGAAAAAAACAAAGGAGAAGCTTGAAAAAACAGCAGCAAATGATGCGTCTGCATCCTAAAACATAAACAAACTGCCATGTTTAACTATTATCATCACCTTATGGACTATTATGAACTCGGAATGATGGAATTACTCTCTAACAAGAGGCTACATGTGCTGCTAAAGATTAAAGACACAGATGAGAAGTTTGCACTGACTGTGGGCTGTTGCATGTTGTTTTTGAACCTAAATAAGGATTAAATGTATGCTGTGTGTAGTTTTTTCTGTAATTGGTAACATATCGGAGACTGTAAGGGTCTGTATGTGTTCATATATGTTGCATTTATTTATTTATTTTATATAATTGCAGACGTTACAGTAGGCTATTTCACACTGTCATTGATCTGCAGTTATAATCAAATTATGTTCATAGTAAAGGTTAGTAATGAACATTTATACACAAGTATTTATGTGTATAAAGCATCTGTATAGTGAGAAGTGCTTCTCATATGATATGTGAATGACCCGTACAGCTTTACTTTAGATATTTCCTCGAGGGAAAATGACGTAGTCTGAAACATTCTGTCGTACACCACGCCCACCAAAATAGTACCATTGGTACCCTTTTAGCAGTGGAAACGCAAGCCTGATATAGGTGACCCGTACCGTACTGTACCACTCAGTGGAAACGGGCCATATGTTACTTTTACAAACAGCTTATTTTCACCTTGTGTAAACACTTTGATTGGTTTAAGGCAACTGCTTTCAGTACAATTTGAGTAAAAACTATTTGGTTTGAGTGTGACCAGTTTCCTTCACACATACTTTGTCCCACATCAAAGAACATATTGTATGCCATATATGGTAAATATTGGGTGAAGAGTTTTTTTTAAGACTGCCTACAAAATTTGAATGTTGTGTGATTGAAGACCACTGCATCTGTGTTTGGTTGAGCATCTACCTGGGACCGTTCACTACTACTCGGTGCATCACATAGGTTTCGGCATTCAATATACCACCTTTTTCTGATAAAGCTCTTTCTGACATTCTTTTAATAAACAATCCCGGGGCTCGTCCAGAATATTAACAAGAATCACAAGAAGGGATCATCTCTGGTCACAGGTCAGACATTTCTTATTTTCTTTGACAAAGCTCTGATCATAATAGGAAATAGCTTTTGTGTTTATAGTAGTGTATGGGGTTTGTTAATGAAGCCATATATTTGAGTTTGTTCGTTAATTTTGTGTCAGAGAAGATTAAAAAAAGACAAATAATTATCTGTTTAGGAGAAACTCTTTATTAGAAGTGATTTAATTTGTTATACGACTATCCTGTGACTGTTACTTAGAAATATTTAGAGCCGGTCCTGATGTTTATTTATTTTTATATACATTTTTTTTCCATTTGGACAAATTTTAAGTTACATTGTGAAGGATGAGTCAAGATATACCCAGTATACTTAAAAAGGAGAGACAAATTGACTGGATGTTTTTGGATGCACCCGTAAAGAAAATTGTGTTAGATGCACAGAAACAAAAATCGATTAAATCAGTTTACTTGTGAGACTATATTGATATGGATAAACAGATTTCATGAATTATGAGGGTGATTAATACATAATTAATACATGTATAACCCTCTCATGTGGATGCAAAGTGCTTTGGGTGTAAAGAAATACACTGAACAAATACAATAAACTACAATACAATAAAACACAACCTCGCTGTTAATAGTGTTACAACACTTCTAGTAGTTGTAACATTAGTTGGGGATAAATGTAATAGGTCATTTGGTGATAAAATCCACACTATCCCAGCCAAAAAGCCTGTCAGGCTTTAATCTGCTATAATGTATATACTTCCTGGATGTGCTTTATCACTAACTTAAAGAGCTTTATTGAAAAATGTCACCATTTAATATTGAAAGCATTTAAACCCCAAACAGAACAAAACAAAAAAACAGGAAACTGTTCACTGTCTGTCTCTGCACCACATCCTCCTCTCCATAGCAGGTATTGCTGTGTCTGTGGTTTGTGAACTAACTGCCCTAGTTTGAATGCTTTTGCAGTGCAGTTACCATGATGCCAACTAGGGTTGGGGGATGTCGACCAAGTTGGCATCGTATGATGTCTAATGTGAAACATTGCGATGGACGATGGCATCGTCGTCATATAGGCGGCGGTGAATTAATTATTTGTGAATAATTAAATAATTCATAACAAATTAATTATTTTTAGCCTACCGTTTCAACTACCTGACCCGCATGGTTTTTGTTTTACCCATAAACAAATCATTCATTCATTCATTTTCTTGTCGGCTTTGTCCCTTGCGGGGTCGCCACAGCGGAATGAACCGGCAACTTATCCAGCATGATTTTACGCAGCGGATGCCCTTCCAGCCGCAACCCATCTCTGGGAACATCCACACACTCATTCACACTCATACACTACGGACAATTTAGCTTACCCAATTCACCTGTACTGCATGTCTTTGGACTGTGGGGGAAACTGGAGCACCCGGAGGAAACCCACGCGAACGCAGGGAGAACATGCAAACTCCACACAGAAACGCCAACTGACCCAGCCTAGCCGAGGTTCGAACCTGTGACCCAGCGACGTTCTTGCTGTGAGGCAACAGCACTACCTACTGCGCCACTGCGTTGCCCCATAAATCAATCACTTTTTCCGCAGGACTCTGGCATGAATAGGCAGAGTGATCTGTGTCGTTATAATGGTGTTGACAAACTTGGTGGGTAAAAAAGATGCACAACCAACAGGAACCAACCAACAGTATTAGAGGTTTTCACTAAAATCATTAAATACAAGCATAAAAGCAAAAGATTGAAGCAGTGTACTGACGCTGTGACACGTTACCTGATAGATTCAAAAGACAGAAGAGTCGTCAGATAGAGACAAGACTAATTAAATATCACGTTTAACAACTATAGTGGGCGATGCAGTGGCGCAGTAGGTAGTGCCATCGCCTCACAGCAAGAAGGTCGCTGGTTCGAGCCTCGGCTGGGTCAGTTGGCGTTTCTGTGTAGAGTTTCCATGTTCTCCCTGCATTCGCGTGGGTTTCCTCCAGGTGCTCCAGTTTCCCCCACAGTCCAAAGACATGTGGTACAGGTGAATTGGGTAGGCTAAATTGTCCGTAGTGTATTTGTGTGAATGAGTGTGTATGGTTGTTTCCCAGAGATGGGTTGCGGCTGGAAGGGCATCCGCTGCGTAAAACATGTGCTGGATAAGTTGGCAGTTTATTCCGCTGTGGCGACCCCGATGGTGCGCGCAAACTGAAGAGCGGGGGGGGTGGTGCAGAGGTGCGCGCGAACTGTAGAGCGGTGATGGGCGCGCGCGAACTGAAGAAGGGAGGGGGAGGCGGAGTGGAGAGGTGCGTGCAAAATGTAGACACATGTACCAGGTTTCAGGCCGGACTGTACCTAAAAGCTAAGGAGCGGTGGGGTGGGGGTGGAATTCCGGGAGTTTTCCAGGAGACAAAACAATACAGTAGATGGGTCTGAAATACGGGAGACTCCCGGGAAAAACTGGAGTGTTGGCAGGTATGCCTCTAACACGACTTTATCAATGTGCCCTACTCTCCTCGGCTGAGCAGAACTAAGACATAGGGAATCGTGAGTTACTGGCCATCAAAGCGGCCCTGGAGGAATGGAGACATGGTTGGAAGGAGAAAAACATCCATTTCCTATATAAACGGATTATCGACTCAACAAGCCAAATATCTCAACCAGGAAGGCCAGGTGGGCTTTATTCTTCACCAGATTTTACTTCACTATTTCCTATTGTCCAGGCTCTAAAAAAAACACAAAAGCTGACACCCTGTCTAGAATCCATACTCTTGAAGATGCTGAACCTATTTTACCAGCTAAGATAATCATCAGCCCGATCTAGAGGGCCCTGGAGTAAGAGATCATAAATATCAGTAATTACAATCCAGCTCCGCTGGAGTACCACCCAACCTTACCTACATTCCACACAGTCAAAGAAAAACTCCCCAATCAAACCCCCGCACTGCTAAAAGATCACTTTTGGCAGCCTGGAATGGCCACAGCCATCAGAAGGTACGTGAGAGGATGCCGGGAATGTGCAATGTCCAAGCTCCTTATCATCTATCACCGGGTAAGCTCCTTTCTCTTGCCATACCTCGGCGTCCCTGGTCACATCTAGGAGTTGACTTTGTTAAT
>CAIGQS010000195.1:0-80993 GCA_903798195.1 Danio kyathit
GACGTAGTGTTCTTATATTAACTGGGTTAGCACTGACTGTAGAGGAAATAGTGATATTAAGAAGGGAAATAGTCCACAGATTAATCAATCAAACTGCTGGAAAGAGGGATTTATTTGCATACTCGTGTGGTTTATTTCTATAGCTGTAGGATTAATAATAGAAGATAAAGTCAGTGTATTATTACTGTAGTGCGTCAATAGACAAAAGCCTAGTTTAGGACAGTCGTCGTAGCTCTAACGGGACTTTAGGCAGGTTTAAGTGAGATAAGCGCATATAACAGGGGCGTCATGGGCCGGGTTTAAGGCTTTTCTGTTTAACAGAGATAGGATAGGATGCTGTAGATAGCGCTGACGGGGCAGGATTATACGGGCGAATAAACTAGAAATAAGAGCCTCCTGCCACAGACATATTTTACCCCAGGTGTGGATTTCTCAGATCTGATGAGGATTATTTCTAGTGCTGCTGCTCACACTTTCTGGCTTCTTCTTCTTTTCTCTGTTTTACAAGCGAGCGCTGGATTTCTGGAAATGAGCTTTAACATAAACGAGTAGTTGAAGTAGTTTAACATGAACAGCAGGGTTTGGTAAATAACAGCATTTTAGTAAAGACTGGGGGATTTAGATAGTGTTTATGGACACAAATGTAGTTAGAGGATGACTTTGTAATAGATTTTATTGATATTAATAAGCTTATTGATAATGTTGTGGAAATCCTGTGCTTGTTTGGAGAAAGCATTGGTCCTCATTGATGAAACATCTGTAAATATTGGAGTAAGTTAGTGATAGTTAAAGGTTTGATAGTAAACGTGTCCGTTAATGAATTATAGTCAGTC
The DNA here is from genome assembly GCA_903798195.1 of Danio kyathit. NCBI lineage: Eukaryota > Metazoa > Chordata > Actinopteri > Cypriniformes > Danionidae > Danio > Danio kyathit. Next base: position 834 of record CAIGQS010000195.1, read on the forward strand.
AGGGTTAGGGTTTAGGGTCAGGAAATAATCATCTTTCAGTAATGAGGCCAAATCTCACCTCTCTCTTTCTTTTTCTGCTTTTCCAGTTAGGCCAAGGGTTAGGGTATGTGTTAGGGTTAGTTAGGTTAGAGTTAGTTAGGGTTAGGTTTGTAGGTTTGGGTTAGTTAGGGTTAGGTTATGTTAGGTTTGGGTTTAGTTAGGGTAGGTTAGGTTAGAGTTAGGCTTTTGTTTTTAGGGTTAGGTTATGTTAGGTTTGGGTTTAGTTAGGGTTTGGTTAGGGTTAGGCTTTTGTTTTGAGGGTTAGTTATTCATTGTTTTTCTTTATGTTTGGTGTATTTAGTTTCTCCTGTCTTTCTTCTTCTCCATCACTGTTGTGTGTCCACTGCACAGATTGTTATTTAGAGAAATTCTAATTATTATACACTTCTCTGTCCTCGCCTGTGGGCATTGGCCGCTATTAGAGTGACGTCAGCTTCCCTCCTCGTCTGATTGGCTGGAGGAGGAGCTGTTAATCTAGAGCTAATGGACCAATGGGGATGCTTCAGCCGGCCCTCATTTGCATGCAGCTCTGACTGCGACACTCGCAGGAGGAAGTGCACAATGTGGGAAGCAGAAGCGGAAAACAGCATAATGTCAGAAAACAATGGAAGTATGAATTCCTCATGATTTTATTTTGTCACTGACCACATGTGTGCTGCTCTTCATATCATTTCTGTGAAATTGAGACTGTACGCAGAGCGGCCTACGAACCCCATGGAGTGTGTTGAAGCTGTTTTCTGCTGATCAAACTGTAAACTATTGTCTTCAATAAATTGTATCTCTGACTCCTGGTCTTTGTTCATCACACCGGCTCCCTGCATTAACATAAGTGAAATCATTCAGCGTAGTGATACGGGACTGTAATGCACTCAAAACATGCCTGAACTACTTTATCTGACAATGAGTGTCAACACAAAACAACACATAGAATATCTTATTTTACGTTTAGGTTTTAGAATTATAAGATTTTACAAGGTTTAAAGACTTTAGAATTGTAAGATTTAACAATATTTTAAGGTTTTAGGATTGAAAGGTTTTAAGATTTTTAAAGGTTTAAAGACTTTAGAATTGTAATTTTACAACGTTTTAATGTTTTAAAAAATGAAAGATTTTACATCGTTTTATGGTTTTAGAATTGTAATATTTTTGTAATAATTGTAAGAAGGTAAAAATCCTTTAGGTTTTTTATTTATTTATTTTATACCTGATTTTATGATTGCAGTGGGGTTTCAATACAAGCTCTCATTAGTGTTAAAATTTCAGCACAATTTGCAATTTCAAACTTTTTGTTGATTTTAATAGAAACAGCTAAATGAAGTAACATCACGGTAACATTCAAAGTTGCAAATGCAGTATTTTGAGTGCACTATGAAAGATAAATGATTATTTTGGTGACGCATCATTATTATTGCAGAAACAGAAAAACAACTCATTCTCGAATCCCTTCAGACTGACTGGAGAGCATCATGATCATCACTTTAATAATAATAACTGACATGATTTGTACATTCTCTGCTGAAACTCCTGCTGCAGTAAATACAGTAAGGCATCATTCATTCATTCAAAGCAGAAGCGTTCAGAAATGACGGAGGAAAAACTATATTGTGTACAAAAAACCCAACTAAATATGGCACGGCTTCAGTGCTGGAGACGCTACTGGTCCCACAGAAAGATCCAGAACACAATCAGTTCTTCAGTTTGAGGAAGATTATGATTTACTGTCCATTAAAGCACCGCTGATGATGATGAAGACATCAGGCTCCGTCTCAAATCCTCCAGTTCACTACACTTGGCCAGCAGCTGATGCACGGATAAAGTGTTTGTCTTGTTTTCCAGAAATAAGATGATGTACAGTCAGAAGTCAGAATTATTTGCGTTTTCTTTGTCAAATATTTCCCAAGTGATGTTGAACAGATTCAGGAATTTTTCACAGTATTTCTGATAATATTTTTTAATGTCTTATTTGTTTATTTCAGCTAGAATAAAAGCAGTTTTTTAATTGTTTTAAACCTTTTAAGGTCAATATTATTAGCCCCCTTAAGCAATATTAGTTTGGATTGTCTACAGAACAAACCACTGTTATACAATGACTTGCCTAATTACCCTAACTTTACCCTAATTACCCTAGTTAGGCCTTTAAATGTCACTTTAAGCTGAACACTAGTGTATTGTATATAAGTGTATAAAGTGTAATATAAATATGTGTCTTGAAGAATATCTAGTCAAATATTATTTACTGTCATCATGGCAAAGAGAAAATAAATCAGTTATTAGAGACGAGTTATTAAAACTATTATGATTAGAAATGTGCTGAAAAAATCTCCAATAAACAGAAATTGGGGAAAGAAATATTCACAGGGGCTAATAATTCTGACCAGCTGTGTGTGTGTGTGTATTTGAGTGCACTGAAAAAAATGGTTCATTGGATTTGCTCGTTTTTTTAAGGTAAGTGGTTCCAAACAGTTTCAATGGGCTGAATATAAACAAACGAATTAAATGTAGTAATATTCAACTTCATTTGTGTGTGTGTGTGTGTGTGTGTGTGTGTGTGTGTATTATATATAAATTTACCTTAAACTACATCCCTTTTTCCAGTATGAACTGTTACACATTCTAGCACCTAAGCGCACACACACACAAACTAAGCTTAAAAAGTGTTTGTAAAAAGCATACTAGCACTCTTATAATAAATAATAATAATAAACTACTTTATTTTTGGCTTAAAAGTAGTTTGACACTTATTTTTAAAATAATTTTTGTGTTGAAATATATTTTCTGAAACAACAGTTCAATTTGTGCATTTGAACAAAACAAACAAAATAAAACAAAAATCAAACAAAACAAAACATTTAACAACAGCCAGAAAGATGTTCACATTTTTGGTGTTTAAAGCATTCAAATACAATGAAGGGATCTAAAAGCTGCTCTAATGCCTTTTCTCTCTCTAAATAATAAAAAAGCATTCGAGTAATCAAAAAACAAAAAAAGTCGACAATTATTAGAAAAGTCCTTGTGTGAATTCTATTTTCTGAAAGCACAAATGAGTTATGTGTGGTTCAATTTGTTTTAACAACATCAAACAGAAACTCTATGAAAGTGAATTCATGCTGGCTCACAATACACTTCTTTAAGTGTGTGTGTGTGTGTGTGTTAAATATTTAAATGATGATAGTAAGCATAACTAATAAATGCTGTAAAAGTATTCCTTCAACAATCACCAATGCAAACGCAGGTTATTTAAATACGTTTTTAAAATCAGCCGGAAGTTTAGGCCTATTAACGTTTAAAAATAGTTAAATAAATGAGCAAATAAGAAACATAACGCTGCCGCGGCCCCTTATCGTTTCGGCGATCTCACAGGTGGACGATATGGCAATCTGAAAATGATATGCCCAACACTAGCCATGAGATGGCACTGGTCTGTCATAGCATATGGTCTGTTCTTCACGGAAGCTTTAACAGAAGCGTGTGCCGCATGTTCACCTCTGACGCCTGTAGCCTAGTTTGGGTTTTTAACATATAATGTTGCATTACTTAAAATGTCTTATTTTTTATTTTTATAGTTAATAGCTATGAAATGAATGCCTATTTCGTTGTGACGAGTAAGCAAGAATCATAATAAACTGCATATTCGGCTCATTCATAAGCCTCAACACAATAGGCTGGTATTTAAACGGATCGTTTATAAGAATGAGCGATTAATCGATTAACTGATCGTTAATTTAAATTGATCACGAGATTTTGTAGAAACTGACATCCCTAATATATATATATGAAAAAACAACTCACTTGCAATCATGTTTCTGGTGCATTGAGCAGCTGCAAAAAAACATGATTCATGACGATGAATAAAAACGTTATCTTTGGTCTATTATTGATCTTCATCAACGGCGTTGCTTAATGCATTGCCTTACTGTAAATACTATATATGCTGTCGTGGTTTTGCATTCAATAAATGAGATTATAATGGAAGTCAATGGGGCAAAAACAGCCCCAACATCACCAAAGGGGAGTCACTCTGAACACAGTGTGTTGAGCTTTTTACATTTTTAACACATTTTCCCAAAATATGTGTCCAAAATAAGATTTGTCAGCAAAAATCACTTCATTTTCTGAAACTGAGAGCAAGTTGTGGCCAAATTAAGACTCAAAATTAGCCCAGAGAGGATGAAAACAACCCAACAGCAGACACTCAGGTACATTAAGTGTGCTGTTTGTCCAAACTAGGTTTTTTTGGGGGGACAACTTCATTGTTTTATGTTCAATCCACTTCAATGTTTAAACAAGCGTATTATTAATGTTACTGAAGGTGTTAATGCCTTACTGTAACTCAGGCTTTTATTAGAAACAAGACAAACACGTCATCATCAGCCAGCGCTTGAGCCAAAATGGCGGATCTGGTTGCACCATGAGGATGGGGCCGAGGGCCTCACGGTCAGCCTGAGCGTCCAGCGGTGCGACTGGCAGATGGAATCATGGGAAAATGGGCGTGGCCTAATGCTGGTGTGGAGAGCAGCGTGACCCCGTGTGTTCGGCCCCGGGCCCTCATCATCATCATCTTCATCGTCATCAGTACAGGCTCCAGGATGAGGATGAAGGCTCCGCGGGCCCGACTGCTTCCCACACACGCAGGTTCAGTCCATCTTCTCTTTCTCTGCACCAGCGCGGGGCGTCCACAAAGTCCCGTCCGTTGAAGAGGATCACGCCGCCGGTCACCACGCTGGCGGAGCCCCAGAACAGCACATATGCCAGAGTCTCCGTCCACGTGTCCCCTAATTGAGGAAACACACTCTTAATATAGTGACATGGGTGAATATTAGTATTTCTCAGCCATAGATATATACACTAGATATCACATACGGACCCTGAGCATGCGTCAATAGCGCCGCCATATTTGTACAGGGCTCCCAGGACAGATGTCATTAAACCGCACTAGTCAAGACTAAAGCCAGTGTGAAGATGCTGGACTTTAGCGCTGTGTACGGATGTAGCAACGAGCAAACAAGCACAAAGGCAGAACATTTCATAGTAAGATTTTGCTTTTTATGTTTTTGTATGTCACTAACTTTTTACTCAACAAGTATTGATGATAATAAAGTCACTTACTGCACTGACCACAAGACAAAGCAGCACCAACTCACACTAAATACTCAGCTTATGTTTTATTTATATTATACGTGTATAAACTTGTATTATTGTCGGCTACGTGAACAAGTCGTTCATAACAGAGATTTATTCACAAGCGAATCGCTCCCTCCGTAAGAATGAGAAGTGAACGCAGGAGAGAGGGCGGGGGTGTTTCAGGACACGGATTAGACCAAATTAAACACGGACGGAGGATAATACATTTCCATAGAATTAGTATGTCCCAAATCATAGTGTGTTGAAAGAGTATGTCAAAAACTCCCGGATGGTTTACTATTTCCAGTCAAAATGTTAAGTGTAGAAGCGTCCATACTCTAACTCCTGATATTGCCCACAGTACACTGCGCGTTGGACGTGAATTCGATTAGAACTACAAAACGCGGGTGAAAAGTGTAAACAAACTACAAACATGATGGACGCGCGAGACCGTCAAGCAGAGAGGCTTCGGTAAAGATGTTTGTATGACTGTTAGTTAATATCTAGGCCACTGGAGAATATTTAAATGGTGTTGTCTGTGTTATATTTCATCTGCAACAACAATACTGAACTTATATAAAGACTTGTCTGGACATTACCGTCTGAATGCAGAATTATCCAAAGACCTGAGGAGATTTCTCTGCATGACAGACTCGTGAATGGCAGATTAACCTGCTGCTGCTTCTTCAACGAACTAGGAAATTAAATACGACAGAAATGTGGACGATGTGTGGATGATTGACAGGGCTCATAACTAAGCAACATAACGATCTGTGTAACGAGGAAGTAGTATGTCCCAAAGCTTGCATACTACTCTGTTACACACTCAAAAGTAGATATTTTTCCTTCACAAAAAAGTACATACTTTTAGGGCGTAGTATAAGTTTGCAGATTGGGACGCAGCAAGACTCTTTGTCTGCAAACAATAGCAATTAAAAAAAAAGTATGCAATACTGACCACTGGGAAAACTCCCGATCATAGATATATGTGTATATACAGTTGAAGTCAAAATTATTAGCCCCCTTGAATTATTAGACCGCTTGTTCATTTTTTCCCCAATTTCAGTTTAACGGAGAGCAGATTTCTTCAACACATTTCTAATCATAATAGTTTTAATAACTCATCTCTAATCACTGATTTATTTTATCTTCGTCATGATGACTAAATAATATTTGACTATATTTCTTCAAGACACTTCTATACAGCTTAAAGTGACTTTTAAAGGCTTAACTAGGTTAATTGGGTTAACTAGGCAGGTTAGGGTAATTAGGCAAGTTATTGTATAACGATGGTTTGTTCCCCTTCGGGAGGGGAACTTCAATGCTATGTGGAAAAACTTCCACTATGGGGATTTCGTCAGAATCCAATCATCTGAAAGAGTATAAAAACGGGCCAATGAAATGCCAATGAGTTGGCAGCGTCAGCGTGCACAGCTGTCTTGAATGACAATCAGCCTGGCATAAAAGGCTAGCATGTGCTCAGCAACGCCATCCTTTCGCTTTCAGAGCCTTTCACAAGCTTCTGAGAGAGTTGCTGAGGGTTCTCCAACCTGTCTGTACAGAGAGAGAGATTGAGAGCTGTTCTTCCCGGTCCAGAGTGCATTTACGCTGCGGCAGACGGTCGAGCTGGGTCTTCTCTCCCTTGCCTGGCGTCCTTTGGGTCCGGTCCTCAAACTGAGCGGTTTGTATAGGAAGCAAGCTTCCCTAAAAGAGCAACACGGTCGTGCAGTGCGTCTTTTTAAAGATGTCGCTCCGACCGTGCGTTTCTGGATGTGGTGGTTCCCCTGTCCTCGGATGATGGGCACGAGCACTGCGTGGCATGTCTGGGGGTCCAGCATGTCAATGCGGTGCTCGCGGGCAGTGCATGCCGTCATTGCGACGTCATGTCTGTTGCAGCTAAGATCGCGGCTCGCTCTTGTAAAAGGGCGACCCACCCCAGTTGTCCCCCCTCTGCGGTTGGCACTCGGGCAGATCTGAGGGTTACGGTGGGAGCTAATCCGCCGCCTTCGGGCTCGCGGACCTCTCATTCCTCAGCGCGCTCCATCCAAGCTTCGAGTGAAGGAAGCGGTCCATCCTCACGGATGGTCGCCCTTTCACTCGATGACACCGAGGACCAGATGTCCATCAATGCATCGGAGGGTGGGCTATCATTATCCGACGAGGATCCGAACCCGCTCCCTCCCTCCGGGGTTGTGAGCGTGGCTTCGGACCCAGAAGCGGATATGCTGGCCGTGCTTTCCTGGGCTGCTTCGGCCGTGGGTTTGGAGATGGTTTATCCCCCAGCCCCGCGGCCGGACCGACTAGATGAGTGCTACGTGGAGGACAAAAAGGCGAAGCCTTCTAAGCCTCCCGTCCCCTTCTTCCCGGAAGTGCACAGTAGGCTCACGCAGTCTTGGAGGGCACCTTTCTCTGCCCGTTCTGCGTGCGCCTCCGCCCTCACCACCCTGGATGGTGGAGCAGCCAGGGGGTACGAGGCGATTCCCCAGATTGAGCGCGCCATTGCGGTCAACCTTTGTCCGCGTGGCGCCTCTTCCTGGAGGGGTCAGCCCCGTCTCCCGTCCAAGGCTTGTAGGTTATCTGCCTCCCTCGGAGCCAGAGCCTACAAAGCCGCGGGCCAGGCTGCTTCCGCCTTGCATGCTATGGCCACCTACCAGCGCTACCAAGCACAGGCGGCCCAGCTGCACAGGGTGGTTCCGACCCAGGCCTGCTCCATGAGCTCCGCACCGCAACCGACTATGCTCTGCGTACCACCAAGTCGGCTGCGTGTGCCCTGGGAAGGTCGATGGCCACATTAGTGGTCCAGGAACGCCACCTCTCTGGCTAAACCTGGCAGATATGCGCGATGTTGACAAAGTCCGCTTTCTTGACTCGCCCATATCCCAGGCTGGCCTGTTCGGCGACACCGTCGGTGAATTCACCCAGGAGTTCACGGCGGTGAAGGAGCAGTCGGATGCGATGGGCAAAGTCATCTATCGGCGGGACCGTAAGACCGCTCCCCCCGCCGTACCATCCACCTCCGCTGCTCCTCGCCGAGGGCGCCCGCCTGCGGCCACAAGACCTGCTCTCGCGCCCCCGCCTGCGCCTCCGGCCAAGCGGCAGCGCCGAGCATCCCGCAGGCAGCCAGCGCCCCCGCCCCAGGGCGCCGCTAAGTCCGGTAAACGGACCGCGAAGCGTCCCTGAGACGGGCCATCCGGAGAGGAGGGAACTTGCTCTTTCCCCCGGAGGGCCGGGCCCCACAAAATAACACCAACGGCGTTTTTCAACAACGCCACACAAATTCCAAAGAAAGAGCATTTTTCCACCTCCCCGGATGTGACTGCTGCCGAACACTGCCAGCTTGGGACGCTATGCCTTCCAGCTCGCAGGATCGGTGCGTTTCGCCAGTGGCTCACGGAGCAAGAGAACGGTCTCCTTTCTCTTCCCCTCCTGACCACCCCTCCGAGTATGGGTGCGAGACGAGAGTGAATCTCTCGCCTCCTGCTCTCCCGCGGGACCCCAGTGCTTCCCGGTTGAGCCCACCCACTCCGTGCTGCCCCACGTTGGTACGTCAGCGATCGTGCGAATGAAGCCGCTAGCGGTGGCTCTGCCTGCCTGGTTAGCGCGGGCCAGCCCATCGCGGTGGCTCATCCGCACGATCAGACTCGGCTACGCGATTCAGTTCGCGAAACGGCCTCCCAGGTACACGGGTGTGTATTTCACCAGGGTCAGCCCTGTGTCCGCCCCTGTCTTGCGAGAGGAGATTGCTGTCCTCCTGGCGAAGGATGCAATCGAGCCGGTCCCTCCAGCCGAGATGGAGCGCGGGTTCTACAGCCCGTACTTCATCGTACCCAAAAAGAGCGGTGGGCAACGACCAATCCTAGACCTGCGCGTTTTGAACCGTTGCCTTCACAAGCTGCGGTTCAGAATGCTCACGCAGAAACGCATCATCCGATGTGTTCGTCCTCAGGATTGGTTTGCAGCAATAGACCTGAAGGACGCGTATTTCCATGTTTCCATACTTCCACGCCACCGGCAGTTTCTGCGGTTTGCGTTCGAAGGCCGAGCATGGCAGTACAAAGTCCTCCCCTTCGGGCTCTCTCTGTCTCCGCGAGTTTTCACCAAGCTCGCGGAGGGTGCCTTAGCGCCCCTTCGACTCGCAGGCATACGCATACTCAATTATCTCGACGACTGGCTGATTTTAGCCAGCTCGCGGGATCAATTGATTATGCACAGAGACAAGGTGCTCCGGCACCTCGACCTGTTGGGGTTTCAGGTCAACCGAGAAAAGAGCAAACTCGCACCCGTGCAGAGGATCTCTTTTCTCGGGTTGGAGCTGGACTCGGTCACCATGACGGCGCGCCTCACGAGAGCGCGCCGGGCTGATGCTGAACTGTCTGAGGGAGTTCGACAGAAAAAAGGTGGTCCCCCTGAAATTGTTTCAGAGGCTCCTGGGGCATATGGCATCCGCAGCTGCGGCCACGCCGCTCGGATTGCTCCATATGAGACCACTGCAGCATTGGCTTCACGATCGAGTCCCCAGACGCGCATGGCACGCGGGCACACACCGAGTGACTGTCACTGCGCTGTGTCGCCGCACCCTCAACCGCTGGAGGGACCCCTCCTTCCTACGAGCCGGAGTGCCCCTGGGACAGGCGTCCAGGCATGTCGTCGTCTCGACGGATGCTTCCAGTACGGGTTGGGGGGCCGTGTGTTGCGGGCATGCGGCTGCGGACCTATGGAAGGGAACCCAGCTGCATTGGCATATCAATTGCCTAGAGCTGTTGGCAGTGTTGCTCGCCCTGCGCCGTTTTTTACCGGTGCTCAGAGGGCAACACGTACTGGTCAGGACGGACAGTACGGCGACGGTGGCGTATATCAACCGCATGGGGGGTATACGCTCCCGCCGCATGTCTCAGCTCGCTCGCCGTCTGCTCCTCTGGAGTCATAAGCGGCTCAAATCGCTGCGTGCCATTCACATCCCAGGCGAGCTCAACCGTGCAGCCGACGGGCTCTCACGGCAGCTTCTAGTCTCGGGAGAATGGAGACTCCACCCCGAGTCTGTCCAGCTGATATGGGCGCACTTCGGGGAAGCCCAGGTCGACCTGTTTGCTTCCCCCGAGAACGCTCATTGCCAGTGGTTTTTTTTCCCTGACCGAGGGTTCCCTCGGCACGGATGCACTGGCCCACAGCTGGCCTCGGGGCATGCGCAAATATGCGTTCCCCCCAGTGAGCCTACTCGCGCAGTTACTGTGCAAGGTCAGGGAGGACGAGGAGCAGGTCTTGCTAGTTGCGCCTCTCTGGCCCAACCGGACCTGGATTTCAGAACTCTCCCTCCTCGCGATAGCCCCCCCCTGGCAGATCCCGTTGAGAGAGGACCTCCTCTCTCAGGGACAGGGCACCATCTGGCACCCTCGTCCAGATCTGTGGAACCTCCACGTGTGGTCCATAGACGCGAGGAAGACTTAGGTAACCTACCGGTGGCGGTGGTTAATACCATCACTCAGGCTAGAGCACCCTCTACGAGGCATGCCTACGCCCTGAAGTGGAGTCTATTCACTGAATGGTGTTCTTCTCGCCGAGAAGACCCCCGATCTTGCCAGATCAGTGTTGTGCTTTCTTTCCTTCAGGATAGGTTGGAGCGGAGGCTGTCGCCCTCCACACTGAAGGTTTACGTGGCCGCTATCTCCGCTCATCATGACGCGGTGGACGGCGGCACCGTGGGTAAGCATAACCTCGTCATCCGGTTCCTCAGAGGTGCGAGGCGAATATTCCCCCCCCCCCCCCTCTTATGCCCTCTTGGGATCTCACTGTAGTGCTCACGAGCCTACGGGGAGATCCCTTCGAACCACTCGACTCAGTATCCTTGAGATTTCTGTCCCTGAAGACAGCTCTGCTGGTCGCGTTGGCTTCGATTAAGAGGGTAGGGGATCTGGAGGCATTTTCGGTCAGTGACTCGTGCCTGGAATTCGGGCCGGCCTACTCTCACGTTGTCCTGAGACCCCGGCCTGGATATGTGCCCAAGGTTCCTACCACACCGTTTAAGGATCAGGTAGTGAGCCTGCAAGCGCTGCCCCCGGAGGAGGCAGACCCAGCCCTTTCATTGCTGTGTCCTGTCCGCGCTTTGCGGACTTATGTGGACCGTACTCAGAGTTTTAGATCCTCTGAACAGCTCTTTGTCTGTAATGGTGGTCGGCAGAAGGGAAGTGCCGTATCTAAACAGAGGTTGGCCCACTGGATAGTGGATGCCATCTCCCTCGCTTACCTGAGCCAGGGCGAGCCGTGTCCCCCAGGAGTTAGAGCACACTCCACTCGGAGCGTTGCCTCCTCTTGGCGTTAGCACGCGGCGCCTCTCTTACAGACATCTGTAGAGCTGCGGGCTGGGCGACACCTAATACATTTGCTAGATTTTACAATCTTCGAGTGGAGCCGGTCTCCTCAAGGGTGTTGGGAAACCCCGAGTCATGAGGAAAATCGGTAGGTGTTGTAAACGCTTGCTGCGCCTCTCTCTCTAACCAGAGATCCGTGCGCCTTTTTACTTTGCCAGTCGAGTTCCCCGCTTGGCGAACCCTGCAGAGTTCCTCCGAGGCCCCCCACCACTTCCTGAATCTGTTCAACATAATTTGGGAAATATTTAAAAAGAAAAAAAAATTCAAAGGGGGCGAATAATTCTGACTTCAACTCTATCTGTGGCTCTGGATGGCCACAGTCCTCCACTGCACTTTGGTCCAGCATTCATTTCAAAGGAGCGCTACCCTGTACTAAAATGGCGGCTCTAATGAAGCATTCCTTCCAATAGACAACAACAGCGTAGGCGACATCTAGTGTAAATTTCTATGGTTTCTCAGTGGCTAAATGTGTGCAAAAACCCTAAAACATTCCAAAACAACTTCTTTTTTTTCTGTTTTCCTTGTTTAGATTTTTTTTATTTTATTTAAACAACCAAATAAGAAATAAATATAAATTAGGTAAAATAAATAAAAAGACAACTTCAACATAGAAACCTTTACAATGATAATGTGATTTAACCTACCCAATTGACAGCAAGTTTACTATACAATTAACTTCAGCTCCTTTGCAACTATAATTGTATCTTGACATTTGCTATTAATATATTGGAGCGAGTCTATATATAAATGAAAATCTATAATAGAAACCTTTAAACAAGGTTAGAGCAGGCGTGTCCAAACTCGGTCCTGGAGGGCCGGTGTCCTGCATAGTTTAGCTCCAACTTCCTTCAACACACCTGCCTGAAAGTTTCTAGTATACCCAGCAAGAGCTTGATCAGCTGGTTCAGGTGTGTTTAATTGGAGTTGGAACTAAAATGCAGAACACCGGCCCTCCAGGACCGAGTTTGGGCACCCCTGGTTTAGAGTTATTCAATCTACATTAGATTCATTATAAATTCCACAGATAAATTGTTTGAGACCAAATAAAATACAACATCTTTGGGGGTTAAATTACATCTAAAACCTGATTTGTTTTTTTTATGGACATACATAGATAAGTCTTCCCAAAACTGTTTTGAATGTTGACATTTATAAAAAGATGAACCAAAGACTAAGGATGATCTAAACAGAATGAGCCATTTCCATCAGTCTGCATAAATTTAGGTGATGTGTAATTGCTAACATAAATGTGTATTGAATTTTTATATGTAGTTCCCTATGTTTATTACCTATGCCGAAACGAAAGGGAAGCAACCAAGCTTTTTTTCACACAATTTCTTCAAAACAAACGGTCCAAAAATATTTCCTCTAGGCTTTAAGGCTCTGTTTTAAAAAATTATGATATTCTTTAAATTTAATAGGGAATGACCATCTTTCCATGAAATTAGGTAAGAAAGTAAATTAGCTGATTGGTCTAAAATATCAGATAAGAAATAAATACCTTTATCTGTCCAATTTTGCAGATAGAGAGATTTCCGGTTAACAGTAATATAAGAATTATTCCACAAAATTGCTTTATGGGGGAGAAATTGTGCATATAGCACAAGCTCCATGCTTTAAGAGCTTGTTGATAAAAATTGGACAATGTTACTGATAGTTTATTAAGAGAGTAGTCACATGATAGTAAAAAAACTCAATCCTCCAACCTTTTTGAAAAAAATTATATCGTATAAAAAACCAAATTGAATCTGATTTAAATAAATAAAAAACAAATAAAATAAACTTTTAACACTTTAGGTTGTTTTCACATGACGTCATTGATGATGTGCGAAAATCCGGTGGAGGACAGGAAGTGATTCTTATACACAGTAATCGCTATAAGAACATCAATATATTTCTGTTTTGTGTTGTTTATAATTGTTTAAATCGGCCAAAATAAGAAATACCAGGCAGCTTTTATACAACTCCAAACGGTTTTGCTCATCAAAGCGAGACAGTTCATGAAACTGCGGAATGTATTAAACATTTACTCTAAACATCCATGTGTACAAGCTTTTTTTGAACGCGATAATTCGTTTGACAGCACCAATAAAGATTATACAGGGAGTGCAGAATTATTAGGCAAGTTGTATTTTTGAGGATTAATTTTATTATTGAACAACAACCATGTTCCAATGAACCCAAAAAACTCATTAATATCAAAGCTGAATATTTTTGGAAGTAGTTTTTAGTTTGTTTTTAGTTTGAGCTATTTTAGGAGGATATCTGTGTGTGCAGGTGACTATTACTGTGCAGAATTATTAGGCAACTTAACAAAAAACAAATATATACCCATTTCAATATTTATTTTCACCAGTGAAACCAATATAACATCTCAACATTCACAAATATACATTTCTGACATTCAAAAACAAACAAAAACAAATCAGTGACCAATATAGCCACCTTTCTTTGCAAGGACACTCAAAAGCCTGCCATCCATGGATTCTGTCAGTGTTTTGATCTGTTCACCATCAACATTGCGTGCAGCAGCAACCACAGCCTCCCAGACACTGTTTCAGAGAGGTGGACTGTTTTCCCTCCTTGTAAATCTCACATTTGATGATGGACCACAGGTTCTCTATGGGGTTCAGGTCAGGTGAACAAGGAGGCCATGTCATTAGTTTTTCTTCTTTGACCCTTTCTTGCCAGCCGTGCTGTGGAGTACTTGGACTCGTGTGATGGAGCATTGTCCTGCATGAAAATCATGTTTTTCTTGAAGGACGCAGACTTCTTCCTGTACCACTGCTTGAAGAAGGTGTCTTCCAGAAACTGGCAGCAGGGCTGGGAGTTGAGCTTGACTCCATTCTCAACCCCATAAGGCCCCACAAGCTCATCTTTGATGATACCAGCCCAAACCAGTACACCACCTCCACCTTGCTGGCGTCTGAGTCGGACTGGAGCTCTCTGCCCTTTACCGATTCCCACGGGCCCATCAAGACTCACTCTCATTTCATCAGTCTAAAACTTGAGATATTGATATTTCTTAGCCCAGTCTAGACGTTTCAGCTTGTGTCTTGTTCAGTGGTGGTCGTTTTTCAGCCTTTCTTACCTTGGCCATGTCTCTGAGTATTGCACACCTTGTGCTTTTGGGCACTCCAGTGATGTTGCAGCTCTGAAATATGGCAAAACTGGTGGCAAGTGGCATCTTGGCAGCTGCACGCTTGACTTTTCTCAGTTCATGGTTCAGTTCTCAGTTTATTTTGCACCTTGGTTTTCCAGACGCTTCTTGCACCCTGTTGACTATTTTGAATGGAACGCTTCATGTTCGATGATCACGCAATTTTAAGAGTGCTGCATCCCTCTGCAAGATATCTCACTATTTTTGACTTTTCGGAGCCTGTCAAGTCCTTCTTTTGACCCATTTTGCCTAATAATTATGCACACCTGATATAGGGTGTTGATGTCATTAGACCACACCCCTTCCAATTACAGAGATGCACATCACCTAATATGCTTAATTGGTAGTAGGCTTTCGAGCCTTTACAGCTTGGAGTAAGACAACATGCATAAAGAGGATGATGTGGTCAAAATACTCATTTGCCTAATAATTCTGCACTGCCTGTATACAGGCCTAGCTATGTGTATAACTATGTTAATGTGTTATAAAAAAATCAGATACAAACACCACACTTATACTAAACCCAGGAGTATATAAGTAACGTACACTGCCATGTAATCGCTGCAATGAAATCTGCATCTTGTTTTGCAATAATCCAGTCTTTAGTAGCGTTTCAGCAGAATAAACACCCGTAACGTGAACATCGAGATGCGCAGCAGCGGTGAATTTCTGATGATGGTAAATTCATTGACAGAACAGAAAAGAAATGCAACCCTTGCCAAAACTAGCCGGTTATTATTGTGGAGCACCTTATCCCCCTTAGAAAAATAAATAGATAATAATGTAGACGATGCGTCCACGCTTTGTATGCATTCAACTGTTATTTCATGATGTCTGGAAGATATCCGCATGGGGTAAACTATAGTAATTTATAACAAACATATTTATGAAGCACATAGTAAAGTGTATAGTGTGTGCAACTCTTTGTTAATGTGTCAGAATGCTGTACTATAGTAAACTGATAAACTGTAATAAACACTGTAATGTTAGTGTAAACTGTGGTGCATTGTGATTATGACGTAGAAAACTGAAGCCTATTGAATAATTAGTTTATTACTACAGTTGTGTTTTACCACAGCAACAATATAATTACCCACAGTTTAATTCAAGTAATTATCTATAGTATGCTTCCAAACACTGTAGTATTTACTAGAGTATTTTTAATGTACGAAATTACAGTATCTACCGCCTCGATGACAGGCAAATATATTTTAGTTCAGTAGAAAACTCTTCATGAAATAAGGATCATGCCCAACATATGTGGTTATTATCTATTAATAGGGTGTGCGAGACGCCTACTCCACGAGACGAGACACGAGATTGGGTTCACGAAGAACGAGACGAGATTTTTACACTATTTTAAAGAAATCCTTAATGATGAATATCAATGGAAAATCTTAGAATTCAAATATTTTGCTAATATATGAATGGAAAATAGATTTTATTTAAAAAAAAAAACAATCACAAAATGCAAAACAATTTAGGTGTTTTTTAATTAACTTGTAATGAATTTACTTTATGTATACAATTTCCATAATTATTCCCATAATTTTATGTATGCAATAGTTTTATATTAGTTTAATTGAATTCTATGCAATGAACATGCAAACACTGCAAGATATTTGTTAATATTTAAATAGAAAATAGCAAACTCTACTGACAGGCTTTTCTCCTAGCATTTCAGAGTATTTACATTGCAGATCTTGATGGTCAATTGGGATTTTCTGACAGTGTCCGATTTTTTTGATACCTGCTTACATTTATCATCTTTTAAATGTGACTCGTACACGATTGTCTGCATTTACACAGCACACGGCAAAAGGCGAATGACCAAAAAAAGCGGGCGCTGACTAACTCTGATAATAAGAGCGCTCTTTTTTCTCCATTCCTGTATTTATTCAGTTCGCAGGTTTATTTTTTATTTTCTTCTTGACAAGTTGTTTTCCTATAGTTTATGACAAAAAAAGTTCTCATTTGGCCATCTTCTTTTAATCTAGGCCTTTTTAAACCATGTAATGTCCATATAATGATTTCTGCACGTGATGTATGCAACAGTATTACGTGGCTGATGGTGCGCTCTCTTTCTCTCTCGTGAACATGCTTAAATACTTGTGCTACATCACACATATAAAGGCTTTTAGTCCCTGTGTGGAATTTGGTCACTTGAACCAGCAATAGAAAACGTCCTCTTTTCACTACAGCATAAACGTGTTTGGTAATGATGAAGGCGGGTGTGTTGAGTCTCCGTGTGTGCGCGCTTAGAGATATGTGTAGGTGCAGAGAATTGTGTCAAACAGCTGTGTGGACTGTCGTGTCCAAAATGCGGCTAAAAGTCCTACACGATGGTAGCCTAATAGTTTGATTTCGGTGTTTACATATCTTATACTGCACTTCAATAATGCGACTTTCAGCACATCTAAAGTGACATTCCATCCATGGTGATGTCCATGGTTAATTTGTGTGGCTGCAGCCTCTGCTGGACATGAATAACGCAGCAGCCTTTGAACTCCGGTGAGAAAAAAAGCGTACGTCACACCCACCCGCCCAACCGAGTGGCATGTGCAACACAGAGGCCAGCCTTACCAAGTGTGTGCAAAGCACTTGATTTGCGGTTTAAATTCAATCCTGCTTCCAATCTTCAATGCTAATTTTACCCTCACACTCCATCATGATACATCTCAACTCACGACAACTTTTCACCTCGACGAGAAAACTCATCGTGATTTAATCTTGCAGATCTCGTCCACGTCTATCTATTAATATCTCCTTTGAAATATGGTATAAACCACAAAAACACACTTTCCTCTGTGTGTCCCATTCAGTTTTTTACTTCCTTCCCTCCATCTGAATTTTCACCAGAACTATGATTGAAAACAACCTATATTGATCATTCAGGCTTTAAAAACTGCATCATGTGTGATTTGTAGGCTTTACAGTATTAATATTAATCTTACCAGCCATCAGGAGACATATGATGCACATTGAGAATGCAACAACCATGACGATCGGCAGCTGGAGGTGGAGGAGAAAAACATTAGTCAAGATTTCAGTCACTCATCTCAATCTCAATGCAGAAATACATTTTTTAAATAAAATATGTAGCAAGGTTTCCGCTACATTCATTCATCCGTGGCGGGCCATATTTGTTTTTTATAGCGGATTAAATCGCACCAAAACATATTAGAGGAAACAGCGCAAACTTTTCTGTAACCGTAGTAGTGCTGTGCGCTATTTGTTCAACCCTTTAAGGCGACATGCTGACTGACTCTCTGACAGACTGACTGACAGGTGCCTGAGTCTAGCAAACCGCGTAGCTTTCAGTTAAGATGAACACAGTTTCCATAAGTATACTTTATTGATAAAGGTCAATGGCTCTGCATACAATGACTTTATCTTGCTGGAGTTTATAGCCGTTTCACTTTACTTCAGGACGCGTTAATGTCGCAAAACGCACAAAAACACACTAAATCGCGCTTCAGCAGTGCTTACTGGAGAGCGCACGAGAAGATCTGCACTTGAACGTGTAAATTTGAGTGCGTGCAAGAAGTTCTGTGCACGAACAGAGGAAATCGGCGTGCAAGCAAAAAGATTTGCATGCTCGTATTACATGAATGCGATCTCGACTTGTAATACTGCATGTAATATTTGTTTTTGAAATAGTTGGCAGATCTGTGTAGAAAAAGTCCTGCCGCCACTGCTGGAAAAAATCCTAGAGGAAACACTGTGTAGTGTATATATACAGCGCTCAGCATAAATGAGGGCACTCCGTTTTGAAAATGAATATTTTAGTGCATTTGAACAAAACAGATTTATTAAACAGATATATTTATTGAATATATATTTTAGTCACAGAACATCTTTAGAAATGGAAAGATAATACATTAAAATTCATGCAAATATTGCAAAAAAAAGACAAACTACAAAATTTCAACATTTTTCATACTTTTTGCTCTTTTTAAATTGTTTATTTTATATTTTTCTCTAACATATACATTTTTGGACCGTTATCATATGTTATTTAGTTAGATTAGCTTAAAGCTCAACTAATCTAATGTATATGCACAAATATATTTTATAAAGCATGCTGTGTGAGGAGTGAACTCACTTATGCTGAACACTATCTAGATATATACTTGTTCAATGTGTTTCAGTCCTAATAAAACCTAATTAAAAACAGATCTTTTTTTCTCTGTATTTATTATATTAAAAAAGTGAAAGACGATATCAGAGAACTCCTACAAGCATTAAAAATGACTGACTCAAAAACTAAAACTAAATCATTTGATTAAAAATAATGGTTGGAAATGAACAACAAAACATGCACAGATAACACCAATAACACAATAACACACACTTTAAAAACAAAAACTTTCATTTGGATAAAGTCCTGAAGTAAACTGAAACTGAATTAGTCCAAAAGAGCACGCTGTAAAAACCCCTGTGTGTGTTTGTCTGTTACCGTGAGGAACTTCCAGTCTTTGGGCTCGTGTAGAGGAGTGTTCATATCCGCTTCTTCCACAGCATAATTCCCCAGAAACAGGTCAATAGAGTCCTGAAAAACAACAATCAAATCCATCAAGACCATGAAAAATACTCCATTAAACAACACATCTTCCTATTCCAACACCTTTTCTCATGGGTTTACTAATTAATGGTATCAAACGCTTAAAAAAATAATCAATAATCCCCAAAAATAATAAGATGTAGGTCTGTTCTGACCTGGTGAAGATGTACATCGCCCCCAAAGGAATAGTGCAGTAACTACACATTCGATCAAAATGAAGATCTAAAATGTGATCAGTCTCTGACAAAGTCTCTGGTTCAATTTGGCCTCATTTCCGAGAAATGAAAAGCACTCATCTAGCCACACACTGTTTAATTAATTGGTCTATAACGTTTAATGATATTTTTCTTATTTTTAGTGCTTGCGTAGTTACTGCACTGGGCTAATAATATTGACCTTAAAATGGTTGTAAATAAATTAAGAACTGCTTTTATTTCAGCCGAAAAAACCAATAAGACTTTCCCCAGAAGAAAAAACATAGGAAATACAGTGAAAAATTCCTGAATCTGATAATTATTACTTGAGATATAAATATCTTTTTCAAATATTTCTCAAGTGAAGGACAGTGGACATGATGTTTAATGTAGAGACTATGAAAAGATTAGAAGTCGCTATATATATATATATATATATATATATATATATATATATATATATATATATATATATATATATTATATTATATATATATATATATTATATATATATATACACACACACAGTTGAAGTCAGAATTATTAGCCCTCCTTTGATTTTTTTAAATATTTCCCAAATGATATGTAACAGAGCAAGGACATTTTTCACAGTATGTCTGATAATATTTTTTCTTCTGGAGAAAGTCTTATTTGTTTTATTTTTTAGATTAGATTAGATTCAACTTTATTGTCATTACACATGTACAAGTACAAGGAAACGAAATGCAGTTTAGGTCTAACCAGGAGTGCAATAGCAGCAAGTGCAGGATACAGGTATAAGTTATAAAGTGCAGTTATAGAAAACTGTGGTGATATTACAAATGGATGTACTATGAACATTATATACAGGTTGTGTTAGCTATGGACAGAGATTTACAATAGATGGATAGATGTACAGGTTGCTATTAATAATCAGAAGTGTGCAGATAGATAAACATAATTACAAATGTATATGTACAGTGGGGTGTACATCATTACAAATGTACATGGGTATGTACAGTTCAAATAAATGAATCAGTGCAATGAATATGTGCAATTTTTAAATGTGCAAATGTTAATAGTGCAGTGATTATGAGGAGTCTGAGTTATAAGGAGAGTGGGGGTGTATCAGGGGGCAAAGAGTCAGTGGGGGGCAGAGTTCAAAAGGGAGACAGCTCTGGGAAAAAAGCTGTTCCTTAGTCTGCTGGTTTTTGTCCGGGGGAGCCTGAAGTGCCTGCCAGAAGGCAGGAGAGAAAACAGTCTGTGAGCAGGGTGAGAGGAATCTTTAAGAATACTGCGTGCTCGGCGCAGACAGTGTTTCCTCTGGATGTCCTTTGTGGCTGGCAGTGTGGTCCCTGTGATCCGTTGGGCAGTTTTCACCACCCGCTGCAGTGCCTTACGCTCTGCAACAGAGCAGCTTCCATACCAGACTGTGACGCAGTTCATCAGGATGCTTTCTATTGTGCAGCGGTAGAAGTTCACACAAGACGGCTGATGACAGCTGGTTCTTCTTAAGTTGCCTTATGAAAAATAGGCGCTGGTGAGCCTTCTTGACCAGGCTGGAGGTGTTGGTGGTCCAGGAAAAGTCCTTTGAGATGTGGGTCCCCAGGAACTTGAAGGATGAAACGGGCTCGACGGCCATCCCATTGTTGTGGATTGGATCATGTGAGCCTGTTCGTCCCTTCCTGAAGTCCACAATGAGCTCCTTGGTCTGTCAGTGTTAAGGAGCAGATTTTGTCGGTGCACCAAGTGGCCAGATGCTGTATCTCCTCCCTGTAGGCAGTCTCATCATTGTCGCTGATTAGACCAATCACTGTGGTGTCATCTGCAAATTTGATGATGGTGTTGGATCTGTTCACAGGCCTACAGTCGATGGTAAAAAGGGAGTAGGAGGAGGGCTCAGCACACAGCCTGTGGTACACCAGTGTTGAGTGAGACGGTGGGGAGCAGATGTGGCCTGATCTAACATTCTGAGGTCTGTTAGTCAGAAGTCCATAACCCAGTTGCAGAGAGACGTGTCGATATCCAGGTCTCTAAGTTTGATCATTAACTTAGAGGGTATGACAGTGTTAATGCTGAGCTGAAGTCAACAAACGCATTCGTGCATAAGTGTTTTTATTGTCCAGGTGTGTGAGTACAGAGTGCAGTGCTATGGAGACTGCATCTTCTGTGCTCCTGTTGCCACGGTAGGCAAACTGATGTGGGTCCAGTGTGGATGGCAGAGAGTCTTTCAGATGTGCCAGGACCAACCGCTCGAAGCACTTCATGATGATGGTGTGAGTGCTACAGGGCGGTAGTCATTCAGGCATGTTGGGCTGGAGTGTTTCGGCACTGGCACAATAGAGGTGGTTTTAAAGCATGTTGGCACAGCTGCTAGGTTAAGGGACAGGTTGAAAATGTCTGTGAATACCCCAGCGAGCTGTTCTGCACATGCTTTGAGGACGCGCCCAGGAATACCGTCTGGTCCAGCAGCCTTACGCACATTGATTCGACTCAGTGCGGGGTAGACTTCTGAGGAGGTGAGTGTGATGGGTGAGTGGTCAGTTGAGGAAGTGATCCTGGTGTAGGGTTCTTTATTGTCTCTTTCAAAGCGGGCATAAAAGTCATTAAGCTCGTTCAGGAAGGAGACATTTGTGGCTGTGGGTGTGGAATGGCTGGGTTTGTAGTTGCTGATGGCCTGGATGCCCTGCCACATGCGCCGAGGATCAGAGTTGGAAAAGTGCTCCTCTAGCTTTAGCTTGTAACAGTGCTTGGCCTTTTGATGCCCCTCTTCAAATTAGCCCTGGAAGTGCTGTAGGCCTGTGCATCCCCTGATCTGAAGGCAGTGTTGCGTGCCTTCAGCAGGAGGCGCACCTCCTTGTTCATCCATGGCTTTTGATTTGAGTATGTGGTGATCTGTTTCTGGGTTGTAACACTGTCAATGGTGGTGTTGATGTATTCCAGAACAGAAGAAGTGTAGCTGTCAATGTCTGTGCGAGAGCCACATGTGGCCTGGGAAGCAAACATACTCCAGTCTGTGTGTTGAAACCTGTCCTGGAGTGTGGAGTCTACCCCGCTGGCCACACTTTGATGGTCCTCACTGATGGCTTCACACGGTTGATGAGGGGTGAGTATTTGGGGCTGAGGAACAAAGAAAGATGATCTGATTGACCCAGGTGGGGGAGGGGGGTCACAGCGTAGGCTTCAGCCATGTTTGTGTATACATGGTACAACGTTTTGTTTCCTCGTGTGTGAAAGAAAATGTTTTGATGGAATTTGGGGAGCACTGTCTTTAAGTTTGAGTGATTAAAATCCCCCGCAACAATAAAAGCAGCCTCCGGGTGAGCAGTCTGTTGTTTGCTGATGGCTGCATGAAGTTCTTTCATTGCCAACTTAGCATCAGCATCGGGAGGAATATAGGCGGCAGTAATTATAGTTGAGGTGAACTCGCGCGGGCAGATAAAAGGGTCTACATTTGACCATCAGAAATTCCAGGTTAACAGAGCAATGTCTCCCAACGATGACAGAGTTTGTGCACCAAGCTTTGTAAATATAAATGCATAATCCTCCGCCTCGGGTCTTACCGGAGTCATCCGCCGTTCTGTCTGCTCGGAATGTGTCATGCTCAGTTAAAGATACTGCGTTGTCTGGTATCCCGCTGTTTAGCCATGTTTCTGTGAAAATCATGACATTACAGTTCCATAATCTTTTGCTGGGTTGATGCGCAGTCGAATCTCATCCATTTTGTTCACCAGGGACCGTACATTGGCGAAGAAGATGCTTGGTAGAGACAGCCGATGTGGTGTTAGCTTTAGCTTAGCTCTTAGCCCGCCGCGCTTCCCCCGTCTTTGTTTACGATCGCGTCGCCCCCTTTGAGCACTTCCGCCCGGCCGGGCAGAGCACTCGACCTCGGGTGTTCTGGCGATCTCCGGAATGAGTCGTAGATTGCTGATAAAACTGTCCGAAATGCACAAACCAATATCCAAAATTTCCTGTCGGGTGTACGATGTAAAGGCATTACTGTTCTGCACGAACAGACCCGAAATGAGCAGGAAAAACACTGCAAAACTGCAGAAACTGGAGAGACGCTGAGCCTCGCGATGTGTACGCGCCGCCATCTTGGTCCATATTATGGCTAGAATAAAAGCAGTTTTTTTCAAATCCATTTTAAGGTCAATATTATTAGCCCCTTTAAGCTGTATTTTTCCGATAGTCTACAGAACAAACCATCATTATACAATAACTTGCCTAATTACCCTAATCTGCCTAGTTAACCTAGTTAAGCCTTTAAATGTCACTTTAAGCTGTATACTAGTATTTTGAAAAATATCTAGTAAAATATTATACAGGGGTGAAAATAATTCAGGGGGGCTAATAATTCTGACTTCAACTGTATATATATATATATATATATATATATATATATATATATATATATATATATATATATATATATATATATATGAACCTTTTTGCTTGGTAGCACTGGTGCTCCTAACTTGAAATAATTAGGCACATCAGCCAAAATTTAGTCGCACCCACCAATTATGAGCACCATTCTACACTAATCAAAACTAACAGAAAAAAAAAAAAAAAAAAAAAAAAAAAAAAAAAAAAAAATAATATATATTATATTATATAATATTATATATATATATATATATATATATATATATATATATATATATGCTTGCGTGAGGAAAATATGTCTCACAAAATCTCGTTATCATAAGAAAATTATTTTTATAACATAATTGAGTGACCAAAAAATACACAGACGGACCGCTCATCGGCCCTGCACGCACTACTTGACATGAATGAATCTGTTAACGTGCTGTGTTCTCACGAGTGATGTCTGATATTGCACAGATGCTTTTGACATATACCTTATTATTTGTATACGTCATTTTAATAGCAATACCAGTCTTTTCATGAGCTGCAATACTAGTTTAATCTTTGTCAATGCAAGCCCTTTTGCGATGGTGTACGTGGTGTTAACTTTTACATATAGCTGCACGGCTGACAGCATCTGGCGATTAAATGAAGGATTAACAGAACCTCTCACGCTTAAAATGTGTAGATGTGGCAAACAGTTACCTGAATTTTCCATCCCACAGACTTTACAGTGAATGCTTTAGTTATTTTCATAGCGGACTTGAAGCCACTGGAAGTCTTTTATCCACTCTTCGACAAATGTAGATTGTGGATTAACATTCACCACATGATCACTAATCAGATGTGCCATTATTTGTAGCTTTAGGTGGTGTCAGTGTTGTTTCATTCTCATCTTTAGCGCTTTACATTTTCGTGGTTGTAGTCTCCTGTCATCTGAAGGCAGAAGGCGTTGACTGAGTGATTGACAGCTGATTTTTACCAATCCATTTGCGTTCAGTGCTAGAGCAGTGGGCCAATAAGAAGAGCGCAAAGGCGGGGCAAGCATTGCGGGCTTGGTTTACTGCAGCAAGTTGACATGGCAACAGTTTGAAACTATTCCTGAGCACTGCGTATCAAGTGCAAATGCATTCTGCGTGAATGTGTCTTAAATCTGCTGTAGTGAATATTTTGCTGTGAAAACCGATCGCATGCAACAATTTATGCACTCGCACAAATGCTCCCAAATATATTTTGAGGTCGCATAGATAAAATTTCGGCGAACTATGACCTTATTTTAATGACAATGTCTGATTACTGCAACTGTAACTTGCGTTTTTATTTAATTTATGCATAGGCAATGAAGCCTGCTAACTGAGTGTGGTTCAAATGATAGAATATGTAAACTTATATTATTAAATAATAATAATTCCTAAAAACAAAGCATGGGTGCTGATCGCAGAGGACTTTTATTTTGAGGGCATCGTCACGAGCTCAGATTTGGCTGACCAATCAGAGGAAAATGGGCGTTTCAGCACGCCTACATGTCTATAATGAATTTTAAAGTGGTTTATCCGTTTTCCTACACTAAAATAAAAAAACGAAAATAAAGCCAAAATCGCAACCCAGTGGCGCATAGGTAGTGCTGTTGCCTCACAACAAGAACGTCGCTGGGTCGCAGGTTTGAACCTCGGCTGGGCTGGGTCAGTTGGCGTTTCTGTGTGGAGTTTGCATGTTCTCCCTGGGTTCGCGTGGGTTTTCCTCCGGGTGCTCCGGTTTCCCCCACAGTCCAAAGACATGCAGTACAGGTGAATTGGGTAAGCTAAATTGTCCATAGTGTATGAGTGTGAATGTGTGTGTGGAAGTTCCCAGAGATGGGTAGGGCTGGAAGGGCATCCGCTGCGTAAAATCGTGCTGGATAAGTTGGCGGTTCATTCCGCTGTGGCGACCCGCAAGGGACAAAGCCGACAAGAAAATGAATGAATGAGGATAAAGCCAAAATCTCGTTTTTTCGTTTTTATGTGAGCAAATGAAAAACCGAAAAACGGCCGTTTCTTCTATTCATGGCAATTTGGGTAAATTAAAAAATCTAAATCAAAATCAGTGTAATCTCGTTATTTGTTTTTTCTGTTTTTGATCTGAAAGCAAGATCAGAAAATCGGATAAAGACTCATTTTCATGTTTTCCTTTCCTTTCAGGAAACAAATAATGGAAAAACGAGTTTTTTTTTGGTTTTTAATTTTTGGTTTGAATTTGAAAAGCGATTGAACGAATTATACACGGATTTGACACGACACAACTATGTTTTTTTATTTAGACTGTTTATGTCAAATATTATATTTTACTTTAAACTGTTTAAATGAATAAAGATTCATTCCAGAGTCGAATGAATCACATGCCCGTAGCCAGGGGGGGTTCGGGTGGTTCGTACGAACCACCCCCCACGGGCAAAAGGTCCAGAATTTGTCCTTTTAATTATTTCATGTAATTTAATATTATATAATATATGTATTATACAATTATAATAATAATTTATATTTAATATATATTGTAATAAAGTGTAATTTTAAATAATTATGGCCAGTAATTCGAATCCCATAGAGCCTCAAAGCCATAATAATTTGACGCGAGTCACGTGACAACCCCGAGTGCTAACGTTTGAATCTTTGATGCGAAATCCTCATCCATACTGAGTAACGCTATGGGTCGAAAAGAGCAAGAGAGGCGGAAAAGAAAGCAGGCAGCGGCGTGTTTATCGCAAAATATTGAACATATGTTCAAAAAGACTGCTAAACAGGGTAAGGCTAATGTTACTTAATTCCTATGAGAATCTGTCCCTATCCATGAGGTTGTAGGCTAACTGGCCGCATTAGCCGGGACGGCATGTACATTTATTGATTTGTCCGTTAACTTACACGAGCTCCCTCTCCCTATTTTTGCCATTTTTTTTAAATAACTGTCCGATGAAGGCTTTAACGGCAAACGGAGTCCTCAGCCGTCAGATGTCACCACAGCAAAAGGCGCTAATTCAGTCACGTCTGTGTTTTTGAGGCTGTTTGGTCACTTCATTCGTTTTATTCTGATCAGATATAAATCCGATCGCTCAAACAATTTCAGAAGATGATCTGGGATGCATTCCAGATGAAACTGGACAGGTCTAATAATTTTTTAGACAAAATTATATAAATGAAACAAATTATGACCTGGAGGAGAAATCTGACCTGAGAAACACCTGCAGAAGCAGGTGCAGAGTTAGAGAAACACGTGTAGATGCGCTTTTACAGCCAAACACTTGTAAAGTGTGCAAAATTCTATTAAAAATATTTACTAAAAGCATAAAACCAGTGTTCTAACTTTTCTTCATCTGCCAAAAAAAAATAAATAAATAAAAAAAAAAAAAAAAAAAATATATATATATATATATATATATATATATATTATATATATATATATATATATATATATAATATATATATATAACAAAGATAAATAAATCAGTGATTAGAGATGAGTTATTAAAACTATGATTAGAAATGTGTTGATAAAATCTTCTTAATTAGGTTGTATATAATAATAAAACAACAAATATTTAAACAAATTAAAGAAAACTATGATGAATTAAGACAAATATTAAGAATTAAGACCCTATATTTAGGCTTTTGTCTTAATTCATCATAGTTTTCTTTAATTTGTTTAAATATTTGTTGTATTTTATTATTTTTTTCTTCACTTAATTTAAATGTTAATTAAGTGAAAGAGTTAAAATGTTCAATTAATATCACATGGCAACATTACATTAGGGCAACGCAGTGGCGCAGTAGGTAGTGCTGTTGCCTCACAGCAAGAATGACGCTGGGTCGCAGGTTCGAACCTCGGCTGGGCTGGGTCAGTTGGCATTTCTGTGTGGAGTTTGCATGTTCTCCCTGCATTCGCGTGGGTTTCCTCCGGGTGCTCCGGTTTCCCCCACAGTCCAAAGACATGCAGTACAGGTGAATTGGGTAGGCTAAATTGTCCGTAGTGTATGAGTGTGTGGATGTTCCCAGAGATGGGTTGCGGCTGGAAGGGCATCTGCTGTGTAAAATCGTGCTGGATAAGTTGGCGGTTCATTCCGCTGTGGCGACCCCGGATTAATAAAGGGACTAAGCCGACAAGACAATGAATGAATGAACATTACATTACAGATGTGCAGCATGCACCTGTAGTTCTTTGAAAAGAGATGAAAAATAAAACAATATAATATTCGTTTGATTTCAAGGCAAATGTATTTATTATTTTGGGAAGAGTATGTTAAAACAAAAAAATTTACCCTATAATGGCAGTAATCGTGGAGCCTGTCTTATTATGTAAAGCACAAACGCTTCTGTATCCTGCATTTTTAAAAACTTGACTTAACTTTTTTTGAAAAATAATTTATAAAAGTGTCAAACACCAAAAGCAGTCAATAAATCAATGTTTTAAATAGAGTTTTATGTAATAAGTACACTGATAATGACAATGATAACGCCCCCCTGTTTTTTTTTTCCTAATTTCTGTTTAACAGAGATTTTAACACATTTCTAATCATAATAGTTTTAATAACTCATCTCTAATCACTGATTTATTTTATCTTTGCCATGATGACTGTAAATAATATTTTACTAGATATTTTCAAAGACACTTCTATACAGCTTAAAGTGACATTTAAAGGCTTAACTAGGTTAATTAGGTTAACTAGGCAGGTTAGGGTAATTAGGCAAGTTATTGTATAATAATGGTTTGTTCTGTAGACTATCGAAAAAATATAGCTTAAAGGGGCTAATATATTGACCTTAAAAAAAATTCAAAATGCTTTTATTCTAGCTGAAATAAAACAAATAAGATTTTCTCCAGAAGAAGAAATATTATCAGACATACTGTGAAAATGTCCTTGCTCTGTTAAACATCATTTAGGAAATATTTAAAAAAAGAAAAATAAATTCAAAGGGGGGTTAATAATTCTGACTTCAACTATATATACATGTGTGTGTGTGTGTGTGTGTGTGTGTGTGTGTGTGTGTGTGTGTGTGTGTGTGTGTGTGCGTGGTAGGCATGGGACGATAAACGTTTTCAAGGTATACCGCGAAAAGTCAAGGTTTTTGGCAGTTTGTTACAATACATTTTTTGTTTTTCTTATTTCTAAAATTGCTTTCTCTCTTGATATGGACTAATAAATTTAAGTACTATACAGTATATGTGTATATACCCCCCCCCCACACTTCTTACTTATTCAAATGTATATATTTGAAACACTAATCTCAACATATTATTTGCTGTAATATAAAACTTTGATACATGTTTGTAGATTTATTAGAAAATACATTTAATGCATGTTTGTATACTTTATTGATAATAGTAAATACATGTAACTTCAGTTGCAGCTGGTGCTGATACAGTTGCCGTTTATACTGATATTTTGATAATGGTTAAAGATTTCAAGATGGTTAAAGATTTATTTAAGATTTTAATTGTATGTAGTAAAATGTCATGTCAATGTAAAATATGTGAGTATTAAAACAAACAAACATTAACATACCATATATATTTCATTAAATTATACTTTACATGTCAGGGCTCCATAGTTGTGCATGTACATTCATGCAGTAGGCAAAGTTATAAAGCATCTGTACTGTTTAAAACATAATTAAAGCATAGTTTGCAGACAAATTGTATGTTAGTGATTCTAGAAAATACCCATCTGATTTGACTGACTTTAAATCAAGTTTCAGAGCATGAAATAAAAACATACAAAAAAAGTTTTAGTTATCTATGCAAAATAACATACAATTGTATGAAAAATGTAAAATAACATACAAGTGTATTTCAGATAATGAAAAAGTAAAGTGCACTGAAATCACTGACCGATGCTTATAATGTATTACAGATGATTCACAACAGCTTAGGGGAGACAAGAGGGAACACAGCATGTCAGGGAAGAACAAGGGGTTATGCAACATCTCAGGGAAGAAGAAGGGGGAACGCAGCATCTCAGGGAAGCACAAGGGGGAACACATCATCTCAGGGAAAGACAAGGGGGAACGCAGTATCTCAGCGAAGAACAAGGGGTTATGCAGCATCTCAGGGAAGAACAAGGGGTATGCAGCATCTCAGGAAAGAACAAGGGTTTATGCAGCATCTCAGGAAAGAACAAGGGGGGGAACAACATCTCAGGGAAATTCAGGAGGACCCACTCCTTGTCATGAAAGTTCAGGAGAAATTGTTCAGTGATCTAGGGTTTTTGATTCATGCCTCAAAATCAGTTAATGAAATCTTAGAGAGTGTGCGTAAATTGTCTGATGGCCAGAAATACCATTTACTCAGGAACCACAATAGGCCTTCTGAACACTTCATCTTCCCAACACAATTCCTTGCTGGTTGCAACAGGGCATTCAAGTATGGGTGGTTGGAGGAATATGGCTGGTGGTTGGTGTACAGTTCTAAGCTTGATGGTGCCTTCTGTGTGTGCTGTGCCTTGTTTGTGAAAGAAAAAGACAGAAAGCAGATGGGCGTTTTAATCAATTCTCCATTCACAAAATGGCAGAAGAAAAGCTTAGTAATAGGCAACCATTCAACCAAAGCTTATCACTTAGCTGCAGTTGAAAGTGCTGAGATGTTTCTCCAGTCAGTTGAAAAACCTCAGACTCAAATCTTGGTCCTTATGGACAGTAAGAAGGAAGCCAATATAAAAGAAAACAGACACATACTCAAGTCTGTAGCAGAATGTGTACTATACTGTGGTCGCCAGTGTATTGCACTTAGAGGTACAACTGAAAAGCATTATTCTACTGGCAATCCTGGAAACTTCTTGGCCCTGATGAAACAGCTTGCAAACCATTATGAGAAGCTGAGGCAGCACATGGAACGTCCAAAGCTTAGAAATGCCACCTACCTCTCACCTCAAACCCAAAATCAGATGATTGATGTCATAGGAAAACGAATGATTCAGGCCCAGATAGTGGACGAGGTCAAAAATGCACAGATCTATACCGTTATGGCTGATGAAGTGACATCCCATAATGTGGAGATGATGCCACTGTGTGTGAGGTTTGTGGACAAAGACTTAAACATCAGGGAGGAATTGCTGGAAATTTGCTCTTTGCCACGAATCACAGGCAGTCACATTGCAACTGCAATTACGAATGTGCTAAGTCACCTTAACATAGAGATTAGTGATTGCAGAGGCCAGGGGTATGATGGTGCCAGCAACATGAGCAGTGAAAATGTTGGTGTCCAGGCTTTGATCAAGAAGCATGCACCTAAGGCGGTGTACATGCACTGTAATGGACACATCCTAAATCTTGTCATTGCACGCTCCTGTGCTCTTCCAATTGTGCGCAATATGATTGACAAGATGAAGTCTACTATCATATTCTTCACCTACAGCCCAAAAAGAGAACACCTACTTGTGGAGGTTGTAAATAAGGATGCACACTCTACTGGCCAGAGGAAACCTTTAATTGACATATGCCGCACAAGATGGGCAGAAAGGCATGATGCATATAGCCACTTTTATAGTGCTTTCATCTTTATTGTTAAGGCTCTAGAAGTCATCGCAGTTGGTCTCCATACAGAGGATTACAGCCAAGATGTCACCACTGGATGGCATGGCAAGGACAAAGCAGAGGCATATAGTCTCTTGTCTGGGCTTCAAAACTTCGGTTTCATCCTGACCTTTCTCACCGTCTATCAAGTTTTGTCCCACCTTACAGGCATCACAGTGAAGCTTCAAAGAACCTCAGTTGACATCGTCGAGGCATTTGCCATGGTAGATGAGGTCAAAAATATCTACAAGGACCTGCGTGAGACAATTGAGGATGACTTCACCCAAATATATGAGCAAGCAATCAGGATGGCTTCTCGGGTCAATGTACAACCTACCAGTCAACCCAGGGCTGCTGGAAGGCAGATGCACAGAGAAAATGTACCTGCTCAAACTGTGAAGGACTACTATCGCCGCAACATGGCTATTCCTTTTCTAGACCATGTCATTTTGGAATTTGAATCCAGATTTAGTCCACTATCTGTAACCGCATCAAGGCTCCTGGGTCTAATTCCATCCATGCTGTGCAACTCTGATGTGACATTGGACATATCTGAAGCAGTCCAACTTTACCAAGATGACTTACCTTCACCAGAGCTCTTTGACCAGGAACTAAAACGCTGGAAATTGAAGTGGCAAAACAAGTCATCAGAACAAAGGCCAACTTCATGTGCTGAAGCAATCAAAGAATGTGATTTGCTGATCTATCCAAATATTTTCAAGCTACTCAAAATAGCTTGTACTTTGCCAGTTACCTCGTGTGAATGTGAACGGTCAGCCAGCACTCTCCGGAGGCTAAATACATTCATGCGTAGCAGCATGGGAGAGGACCGATTGTCATCCTGGCCCTCATCCATACACACTATGACATGGCAGTTAACCTGGATGAAGCTGTGAACATATTTTCCAAATTGTACCCAAGAAGATTGGAGCTGACCAGTGTTCTCATTCCATAAGTCCAAATGACAGAGGCAATGACAGAGAGATAAAATCATAATGAGTAGCTGAACTTAGTTTAGTAGTAGTTTAAAAAATATTCCAGTAAAGTTTCTTAAATGTGAACTGTTTTAGTGTAGTTTTTGAACTTGTGAACTGTGTGTGTGTGTGTGTGTGTGTGTGTGTGTGTGTGTGTGTGTGTGTGTGTGTACGTGTTTTTGTGACATATCAGGACACAAATCTGTATAATGACATGGGTATGACACAGGTATTACAAAAAGCAGGTGAAATAGGAGGATTGGTGACGTCCTCACTTCTCAAAAGCTTCTAAATCACACAGGATGAGTTTTTTTCAGAGAGTAAAGCTGTACACTGTCTCCTGTGATGGTTGGGTTTAGGGTAGGGTGGGGTGAGGGCAATAATATACGGTTTGATCTGTATAAAATGAATGGAAACCTATGTATGTACCCACTTTTCACAAAAACAAATGTGTGTGTGTGTGTGTGTGTGTGTGAGAGAGAGAGTGTTAATTCTGGTATGCATTACGTTAAGTATAGCAATACAAGTCATTATATATATATATATATATATATTATATATATATATATATATATATATCTATATATATATATATATATTATATATATATATATATACATACACACAGTTGAAGTCAGAATTATTAGCCCCCCTGAATTATTAGCCCATCTGTTTACTTGCTGTTTAGAGCAGATTTTTCCAACACATTTATAAACATAATAGTGTTATATTAGACTAGATATTCTTCAAGACACTTCTATACAGCTTAAAGTGACATTTAAAGGCTTAACTAGGTTAATTAGGGTAAAGTTAGGGTAATTAGGCAAGTTATTGTATAACGATGGTTTGTTCTGTAGACTATCGGAAAAAATATAGCTTAAAGGGGCTAATAATTTTGACCTTAAAATGGTGATTAAGAAATTAAAAACTACTTTTTATTCCAGCTGAAATAAACAAATAAGACCTTCTCCAGAACAAAAAAAAAAATATATATCAGACATACTGTGAAAATTTCCTTGCTCTGTTAAACATCATTTGGGAAATATTTTAAAAAGAAAAGAGATTAGGTGGGCTAATAATTATAATTCTGACTTCAACTGTATATATATATATATATATAATATTTGTGTGGGTTAGGTTTAGGGGCAAGGTTGGAGTAAGAACACAGAATTTTACGATCATTAACTCTGTAGGTTTCTGCCAATATTGTTGTAAATCTTGTTGCAAATAATTGCTGAAGCTTTTGTGTGTGTGTGTGTGTGTGTGTGTACTTGGATAGGTCAAATGCAGAGGACCAATTTCGAGCATGGGCAATATACTTCACTTAATTTTATATACATGTATTGAGTAAACAAATAATTAAAACAAATTAAAGTGCAAAAAGATGATCAAATAAACGTTTTTGGAGTTGTCAATACATTGACTTTAGTTCAACTGATGTTAAACCGAACCTTACTATACAGAGTTAATGAACAAAAAGCCTAAGTAAGAATTTTGCATGCCATGATATATAAATAATGTCTGTTTGAATATAAATCACCTATTAAGTATTCAAGTATGTGGTGCTGTGATAAACAACCACTAATAAAATCTGAATTTATTTAAAAGCACTCTAAAAGTTAAAATAATTGTTATCAAAATTGTGAATTTGCACGTGATCTTAGTAAGCAACTTGACAAAAGTCTTTTTTTGTTACTGCAAAAAGTATGCACATGAATGCTGTATTTAAACTTCCGAAACAAATACAAAATGCAGGGGAAAAATGTAAAAAAGGTCCACTTTTAGAGAAAAAACCCCCCCTTTTACTAAGCTGGCTACGGGCCTGTAGCGGATCTCGAGTCATCATCGATCAACTTTCCCGGTTTGTTTCGGAGTGATTAAAAGCGTGTTTGGAAACGAGAATAAGGTAAACAAAACAAGTAATTTAAGCACAATCCGCTTTTTCAGCGCCATATGTGTCACCTGCAGGTTTGTCTGTCTGACATGTAGGCTAGGCTAGCTCATGCTTCGAGCAGATTAACTTCCAGGGTTAGTTGTTATTAATTTATGGAAGATTACATTTTACAACAAAATTAATATAACATAAGAAGTGGAATAATATAATAAAATGATATCAAATGGCAGTAAATAAATACTAATATAAACAAAACTCTGCATGCATGCTGTTTTATTAGAACGCTTAACAGCATACATTGCTCAGTGTTGTTTTATTTATTTACTACTTTTATTAATCTTTTTGTCTCCAGCAAACAGTTTTTAGGAAATGTGAGTCTTTTCAATAGCTTTAGAAAGTTACCATCCAAACACAAGAGGGCGTCAGAGGATCACTCTCCACATCAGATCTCAGATCATTCATTTTATTCTTAAATCCTATTAAATATTTAAGAAATCCAGATCTTAGCACTTGCAGCATTGTGCTACAGTATGTAGTCACTTATTAAGATAATGAACTGATGTTTTGTTTCTGTGTTTGCTTAAACCCTGACCTCAGTTTGCTATTTTTTCTTGTATGAGCTGATATTTAATGATAACTTTTTACAGAAAACCACAACAAAGCCTCTTTAATTATCTGCATTTGTGTTATGCTCAATGCATGTCTTTCTAATTGGCATTAAATGTTTAATTCCCTCTCCTGTTGTAATGCTGAAAAAATGTTTTCATGAAAGTAACTGACACTGAGCAGTTATTTAAAAAGCCAATAAAATGTAGCTAATTATTTCTAATAAAATTATAAATAATAATTAATTATATGTATAAAACCGTGTCATGTAGTTGGAAAGTAAGAAACGGAGGAGACAATGTTCAGAAATATATGCTTTATTTAGAATAAAATATTGACACCGCACTTTAAGTTCACTTTGCTTTCTGATGTTGATGTGATCTTTCTAAC
The DNA here is from genome assembly GCA_903798195.1 of Danio kyathit. Lineage (NCBI taxonomy): Eukaryota > Metazoa > Chordata > Actinopteri > Cypriniformes > Danionidae > Danio > Danio kyathit. Next base: position 36,026 of record CAIGQS010000195.1, read on the forward strand.
CACATTTTCCATTGTGGCTCCACGTCATGTAGTTGGAGAGACTCATGCAAAGACAGAAACAAAGAAAACATTCAGATATATAAGTTTTTTTAGATGAAAACATTCATGCAGCATTTTACGACAAGACTAATGTTTCTACTGTTCTTACATAATCTTTCTTACCATGTTTGAAACTGGTGGCTCAAAGCATGTCATTTAGTTAGAAAAGACAAAGACAAAAACAGAAAATATTGAGGAAGTTAGAGCTTTCCATTCATAAATTCACCACACGTTTATATCGGTTGCTGATGTTGTCATCTAATATCTTACCATGTTTACCCTGTTTCATTGTGGTGGCTCAAACCGTGCCATGTAGTGTAGTGTAAGTGGAAAAACTCATGCAAAGACAAAAACAGAAACACATTTTAAGAAATATATAGTGATTTTTTATAATTAAACAGTAAAGAAGCACTTTACCTTTAGTTTATATAAGTCTCTGATGTTGTTGTGATCTTACCATGTTTACCATTGTGCCGCCTTGTCATGTAGTTGGAAAGACTCATGCAGAGAAAGAAACAGAATAAAACGTTCAGAAATATAGAGATTGGTATAAATAAAGTATTCATGCAGCACTTTACCACAATTCTACATAGGTTTCTGATGTTGATGTGATTACCGTGTTTGCCATTGCATTGGCACACCATGTCAAGCAAAGTAGTTGAAAAGACTCATGCAAAGGGAGAAACAAAGAAATATTTCAGATATTATAGATTAAAAGATTCACAAAGAACTTATCCAGAAGTTTATATATACAATTTCAGATGCTAAGATCTTACCATGTTTGCCATCGTATCAGCTCAAACCATGTCATGTAGTTAGAAAGACTCATACAAAGAAAAACAGAAAATGTTCAGAAATTTGACATACGTTACCATAAAGTTTCTGATGTTGTCATGTAATAAGTCTTACCATGTTTGATATTGAGCAGCTCAACATTTCATGTACTGTTCTTGGAAAGACTCACACAAAGACAGAAACAAGATAAAGATTTGTGGAATCAAATATTTTTACATTTATACAATTTTCAGAAATGGTCATATTATAGAAACAAACTAAACTAAAAGAGAAGTAAGATTTAAGTATTTTTTATAACACAAAAAATATGCTGAACTTTACACAAGTTTATATAAGTGTCTGATGTTATTATTAGATCTTACCATGTTTCCATCTTATTGGATTATTGGACCATGTCATGTAGTTGAAAATACTCATGCAACGACAGAAACAAAGACAATAAACAGTGATGTAGTGAATTTATTATTATTATTTTAATAGGATATTCACACAGCACTTTACCACAAGTCTATAAATGTTTCTGATGTTGTCATGTAATAAGTCTTACCATATTAGCCATCGTGGATGCTCAAACCATGTCATGTACTGTTCTTGGAAAGACTCACCAAAGACAGAAACAAAGAAAATGTTCAGAAATACTGTAAATTTTCCATAATAAAATATTAACAACACATTTATAGGTTTCTGATATAAGATCTTACCATGTTTGCCATTGTATCAGCTCAAACCATGTCATGTAGATGGAATTGTCAAGTAGTTGAGATTGTAAAGACTCATGCAATAACAGAAACAAAGAAAATACTCAGTAACATAGTGATTTTTTTTTCAATTAAATATTCACACAGCACTTTACCACAAGTTTATATATGTTTCTGATGTTGTCATGTAATACGCCTTACCATATTAGCCGTTGTGGATGCTCAAACCATGTCATGTAGTTGGAAAGACTCATGCAAAAAAAAAACAAAAAAAACAAAACAGAAGTTGTTCAGAAATGTCACATAAGTTTACATATGTTTAGATGTTGTTATGTAATAAGTCTTACCGTGTTTGCCATGGTGGCAGCTCAACATGTCATGTACTGCAGTTGGAAAGACTCACACAAAGACAAAGAAGAAAATATTCAGAAATATAGATTTGTAGAATAAAATATGTTTTACATTTATGCAATTTTCAGAAATTGTCACATTGTAGAACAAACTAAAAGAAACTAAATTAAGTGATTTTTAATAATACAAAAATATGCTAAACTTTACCACACGTTTATATAAGTGTCTGATGATGTTATTAAGATCTTACCATGTTTTCCATCTTATTGGATCATTGGACCACATCATGTAGTTGGAAAGACTCATGCAACAACAGAAACAAACAAAATAGTCAGTGATGTAGTGAATTTATTATTATTATTATAAAAAAAATATTCACACAGCACTTTACCACAAGTCTATATGGTTTCTGATGTTGTCATGTAATATGTCTTACCATGTTAGCCATTGTGGATGCTCAAACCATGTCATGTACTGTTCTTGGAAAGACTCACAGAAAGACAAAAACAAAGAAATGTTCAGAAATACTGTGATTTATTTTTCATAATAAAATATTAATACAACACATTTATAGGTGTCAGATGCTAAGATCTTACCATGTTTGCCATGTATTGGCTCAAACCATGTCATGTAGTTGGAAAGACTCATGCAATAACAGAAACAAGTTCAGAAATGTTACATAAGTTTTAATGTTGTCAATAAGTCTTACATGTTGCAATTGTGGCAGCTCAACATGTCATGTAGGCTGCTACTGTAACAGAAAGACAGAAACAAAGAAGATGTTCAGAAATACAGTCATTTTTTGAATAAAATATTTCAAGTTTATTTAATTTTCACTCGTTGTCAAACTATGTTTCTTACCATGTTTACCATTGTGGCTTCTCCAATCAAATGGAAAAGTCATGCAAAGAAACATAACAGGTTAAGGAATAGTGATTTTTCATTTAACGATTCATGCTGCAATTTAACACAAGTTAATAATACAGATTTGAATTATTATTAACAAACTAAACATTCAGGATATAGTGAATGGAATTTTCTTACTGTGTTTTGTCACTCGTTGCCGTTGTTTGAGCACAGTAACAACGATGAAAACAACAGTAAACATGTTTTAGTGATTCGCTTTAGGCGGAAAACTAAATGTTTCGAGAAAATAATGTTTAATAATTGTAAATAAATGTTTATATTCCTGTATTTTTATCCAGATTTTAACTGTATGAATGTTCGCGATGGTCAAACACGAAAACTGATTCCGAACCAGTAACAGTAAACATTCCATACCATGGCAACGCAGAAAGTTCAAGAATCAACAATGTTGTCAGTCACGTGACATTCATTTCCATTAAAGTGAATCACAAAGAGGCATGCGAATTAAAAGAGTCACAGCACACTGACACGACACAGCTATCTGTTTTTTTTTTTATTTAGACTGTTTATGTCAAATATTATATTTTCCTTTAAACTGAATCAGTCGTAGCGGATCTCGAGTCATCATCGATCACCTTTCCCGGTTTGTTTCGGAGTGATTAAAAGCGTGTTTGGAAACGAGAATAAGGTAAACAAAACTGTAGTAATTTAAGCACAATCCGCTTTTTCAGCGCCATATGTGTCACCTGCAGGTTTGTCTGTCTGACATGTGGGCTAGGCTCATGCTTCGAATCTGCAGGTTAACTTCCAGGGTTAGTTATTATTAATTTATGGAAGATTACATTTTACAACAAAATTAATATAACATTAGAAGTGGAATAATATAATAAATGATATCAAATGGCAGTAAATAAATACTATATAACAAAACTCTGCATGCATGCTGTTTTATTAGAACGCTTAACAGCACATACATAATTGCTCAGTGTTGTTTTTATTATTTACTACTTTTATTAATCTTTTTGTCTCCAGCAAACAGTTTCTAGGAAATGTGAGTCTTTTCAATAGCTTTAGAAGTTACCATCCAAACACAAGAGGGCGTCAGAGGATCACTCTCCACATCATCTCAGATCATTCATTTCATTCTTAAATCCTAATAAAATATTTAAGAAATCCAGATCTTAGCACTTGCAGCATTGTGCTGCAGTATGTAGTCACTTATTAAGATAATGAACTGATGTTTTGTTTCTGTGTTTGCTTAAACCCGACCTCAGTTTGCTATTTTTTCTTGTATGAGCTGATATTTAATGATAACCTTTTACAGAAAACCACAACAAAGCCTCTTTAATTATCTGCATTTGTGTTATGCTCAAATGCATGTCTTTCTAATTGGCATTAAATGTTTATTCCTTTCCTGTTGTAATGCTGAAAAACGTTTTCATGAAAGTAACTGACACTGAGCAGTTATTTAAAAAGCCAATAAAAATGTAGCTATATTTCTAATAAAATTATAAATAATAATTAATTATATGTATAAAACCGTGTCATGTAGTTGGAAAGTAAGAAACGGAGGAGACAATGTTCAGAAATATAATGCTTTATTTAGAATAAAATATTGACACCGCACTTTAAGTTCACTTTGCTTTCTGATGTTGATGTGATCTTTCTAACCACATTTTCCCATTGTGGCTCCACGTCATGTAGTTGGAGAGACTCATGCAAAGACAGAAACAAGAAAACATTCAGATATATAAGTTTTTTTAGATGAAAACATTCATGCAGCATTTTACGACAAGACTAATGTTTCTACTGTTCTTACATAATCTTTCTTACCATGTTTGAAACTGGTGGCTCAAAGCATGTCATTTAGTTAGAAAAGACAAAGACAAAACAGAAAATATTGAGGAAGTTAGAGCTTTCCATTCATAAATTCACCACACGTTTATATCGGTTGCTGATGTTGTCATCTAATATCTTACCATGTTTACCCTGTTTCATTGTGGGGGGCTCAAACCGTGCCATGTAGTGTAGTGCAAGTGGAAAAAATCATGCAAGAGACAAAAACAGAAACACATTTTCAGAAATATAGTGATTTTTATAATTAAACAGTAAAGAAGCACTTTACCTTTAGTTTATATAAGTCTCTGATGTGTTGTGATCTTACCATGTTTACCATTGTGCCGCCTTGTCATGTAGTTGGAAAGACTCATGCAGAGAAAGAAACAGAATAAACGTTCAGAAATATAGAGATTGGTATAAATAAAGTATTCATGCAGCACTTTACCACAATTCTACATAGGTTTCTGATGTTGATGTGATCTTACCGTTTGCCATTGCATTGGCACACCATGTCAAGCAAAGTAGTTGAAAAGACTCATGCAAAGGGAGAAACAAAGAAATATTTCAGATATTTATAGATTAAAAGATTCACAAAGAACTTATCCAGAAGTTTATATACAATTTCAGATGCTAAGATCTTACCATGTTTGCCATCGTATCAGCTCAAACCTGTCATGTAGTTAGAAAGATTCATACAAAGAAAGAAACAGAAAATGTTCAGAAATTTGACATACGTTAACATAAAGTTTCTGATGTTGTCATGTAATAAGTCTTACCATGTTTGATATTGAGCAGCTCAACATGTCATGTACTGTTCTTGGAAACTCACACAAAGACAGAAACAAGATAAAGATTTGTGGAATCAAATATTTTTACATTTATACATTTTCAGAAATGGTCACATTATAGAAACAAACTAAAGAGAAGTAAGATATAAGTATTTTTTTAAAAACACAAAATATGCTGAACTTTACACAGTTTATATAAGTGTCTGATGTTATTAAGTCTTACCATGTTTTTCCATCTTATTAGATTATTGGACCATGTCATGTAGTTGAAAAGACTCATGCAACAACAGAAACAAAGACAATAAACAGTGATGTAGTGATTATTATTATTATTTAATAGGATATTCACACACACTTTACCACAAGTCTATAAATGTTTCTGATGTTGTCATGTAATATGTCTTACCATATTAGCCATCGTGGATGCTCAAACCATGTCATGTACTGTTTCTTGGAAAGACTCACACAAGACAGAAACAAGATGTGTCAGAAATACTGTAAATTTCCATAATAAAATATTAATACAACACATTTATAGGTTTCTGATATAGATCTTACCATGTTTGCCATTGTATCCTCAAACCATGTCATGTAGATGGAATTGTCAAGTAGTTGAGATTGTAAAGACTCATGCAATAACAGAAACAAAGAAAATACTCAGTAACATAGTGATTTTTTTTTATTAAATATTCACACAGAACTTTACCACAAGTTTATATGTTTCTGATGTTGTCATGTAATACGCCTTACCATATTAGCCGTTGTGGATGCTCAAACCATGTCATGTAGTTGAAAGACTCATGCAAAAAAAAACAAAAACAAAACAGAAGTTGTTCAAATGTCACATAAGTTACATATGTTTTGATGTTGTCATGTAATAAGTCTTACCGTGTTTGCCATGGTGGCAGCTCAACATGTCATGTACTGCAGTTGGAAAGACTCACACAAAGACAGAAAGAAGAAAAATTTCAGAATATAGATTTGTAGAATAAAATATGTTTACATTTATGCAATTTTCAGAAATTGTCACATTGTAGAAACAAACTAAAAGAAACTAAGAAATTAAGTAATTTTTTAAATAATACAAAATATGCTAAACTTTACCACACGTTTATATAAGTGTCTGATGATGATTAAGATCTTACCATGTTTTCCATCTTATTGGATCATTGGACCACATCATGTAGTTGGAAAGACTCATGCAACAACAGAAACAAACAAAATAGTCAGTGATGTAGTGAATTTATTATTATTATTATTAAACAAATATTCACACAGCACTTTACCACAAGTCCTATACAGGTTTCTGATGTTGTCATGTAATATGTCTTACCATGTTAGCCATCGTGATGCTCAAACCATGTCATGTACTGTTCTTGGAAAGACTCACACAAAGACAGAAACAAAGAAAATGTTCAGAAATACTGTGATTTATTTTTTCATAATAAAATATTAATACAACACATTTATAGGTGTCAGATGCTAAGATCTTACCATGTTTGCCATTGTATGGCTCAAACCATGTCATGTAGTTGGAAAGACTCATGCAATAACAGAAACAAGTTCAGAAATGTTACATAAGTTTTAATGTTGTCAATAAGTCTTACATGTTTGCAATTGTGGCAGCTCAACATCATGTAGGCTGCTACTGTAACAGAAAGACAGAAACAAAGAAGATGTTCAGAAATAAAGTCATTTTTTGAATAAATATATAAAGTTTATTTAATTTTCACTCGTTGTCAAATTATATTTCTTACCATGTTTACCATTGTGGCTTCTCCAATCAAATGGAAAAGTCATGCAAAGAAACATAACAGGTTAAGGAATAGTGATTTTTCATTTAACGATTCATGCTGCAATTTAACACAAGTTAATAATACAGATTTGAATTATTATTAACAAACTAAACATTCAGGATTTAAATAGAAATTTTCTTACTGTGTTTTGTCACTCGTTGCCGTTGTTTGAGCACAGTAATAACGATGAAAACAACAGTAAACATGTTTTAGTGATTCGCTTTAGGCGGAAAACTGAATGTTTCGAGAAAATAATGTTTAATAATTGTAAATAACTGTTTATATTCCTGTATTTTTATCCAGATTTAACTTTATGAATGTTCGCGATGGTCAAACACAAAACTGATTCCGAACCAGTAACAGTAAACATTCATACCATGGCAACGCAGAAAGTTCAAGATCACAATGTTGTCATCACGTGCATTAATTTCCATCAAAGTGAATCACAAAGAGGCATGCGAATTAAAGAAAGAGTCACAGCACACTGACACGACCAACTATCTGTTTTTTTTATTTAGACTGTTTATGTCAAATATTATATTTTACTTTAAACTGTTTAAAATGAATAAAGATTCAATTCGAGTCGAATTGAATCAGTCGTAGCGATCTCGAGTCATCATCGATCAACTTTCCCGGTTTGTTTCGGAGTGATTAAAAGCGTGTTTGGAAACGAGAATAAGGTAACAAAACAGTAATTTAAGCACATCCCTTTTTTCAGCGCCATATGTGTCACCTGCAGGTTTGTCTGTCTGACATGTAGGCTAGGGCTAGCTCATGCTTCGAGCAGATTAACTTCCAGGGTTAGTTGTTATTTAATTTATGGAAGATTACATTTACAACAAAATTAATATAACATAAGAAGTGGAATAATATAATAAAATGATATCAAATGGCAGTAAATAAATACTAATATAAACAAAACTCTGCATGCATGCTGTTTATTAGAACGCTTAACAGCACATACATAATTGCTCAGTGTGTTTTATTTATTTACTACTTTTATTAATCTTTTTGTCTCCAGCAAACAGTTTTAGGAAATGTGAGTCTTTTCAATAGCTTTAGAAGTTACCATCCAAACACAGAGGGCGTCAGAGGATCACTCTCCACATCAGATCTCAGATCATTCATTTTATTCTTAAATCCTATTAAATATTAAGAAATCCAGATCTTAGCACTTGCAGCATTGTGCTACAGTATGTAGTCCTTATTAAGATAATGAACTGATGTTTTGTTTCTGTGTTTGCTTAAACCCTGACCTCAGTTTGCTATTTTTTCTTGTATGAGCTGATATTTATGATAACTTTTTACAGAAAACCACAACAAAGCCTCTTTAATTATCTGCATTTGTGTTATGCTCAAATGCATGTCTTTCTAATTGGCATTAAATGTTTAATTCCCTCTCCTGTTGTAATGCTGAAAAATGTTTTCATGAAAGTAACTGACACTGAGCAGTTATTTTAAAAAGCCATAAAATGTAGCTAATTATTTCTAATAAATTATAATTAATTAATTATATGTATAAAACCGTGTCATAGTTGGAAAGTAAGAAACGGAGGAGACAATGTTCAGAAATATAATGCTTTATTTAGAATAAAATATTGACACCGCACTTTAAGTTCACTTTGCTTTCTGATGTTGATGTGATCTTTCTAACCACATTTTCCATTGTGGCTCCACGTCATGTAGTTGGAGAGACTCATGCAAAGACAGAAACAAGAAAACATTCAGATATATAAGTTTTTTAGATGAAAACATTCATGCAGCATTTTACGACAAGACTAATGTTTCTACTGTTCTTACATAATCTTTCTTACCATGTTTGAAACTGGTGGCTCAAAGCATGTCATTTAGTTAGAAAAGACAAAGACAAAACAGAAAATATTGAGGAAGTTAGAGCTTTCCATTCATAAATTCACCACACGTTTATATCGGTTGCTGATGTTGTCATCTAATATCTTACCATGTTTACCCTGTTTTCATTGTGTGGCTCAAACCGTGCCATGTTGTAGTGTAAGTGGAAAAACTCATGCAAAGACAAAACAAACACATTTTCAGAAATATATAGTGATTTTTTATAATTAAACAGTAAAGAAGCACTTTACCTTTAGTTTATATAAGTCTCTGATGTTGTTGTGATCTTACCATGTTACCATTGTGCCCTTGTCATGTAGTTGGAAAGACTCATGCAGAGAAAGAAACAGAATAAAACGTTCAGAATATAGAGATTGGTATAAATAAAGTATTCAATGCAGCACTTTACCACATTCTACATAGGTTTCTGATGTTGATGTGATCTTACGTGTTTGCCATTGCATTGGCACCACCATGTCAAGCAAAGTAGTTGAAAAGACTCATGCAAAGGGAAACAAAAGAAATATTTCAGATATTTATAGATTAAAAGATTCACAAAGAACTTATCCAGAAGTTTATATATACAATTCAGATGCTAAGATCTTACCATGTTTGCATCGTCAGCTCAAACCATGTCATGTAGTTAGAAAGACTCATACAAAGAAAGAAACAGAAAATGTTCAGAAATTTGACATACGTTACCATAAGTTTCTGATGTTGTCATGTAATAAGTCTTACCATGTTTGATATTGAGCAGCTCTCAACATTTCATGTACTGTTCTTGGAAAGACTCACACAAAGACAGAAACAAGATAAAGATTGTGGAATCAATATTTTTACATTTATACATTTTCAGAAATGGTCCATTATAGAAACAAACTAAAGAGAAGTAAGATATTAAGTATTTTTTAATAACACACAAAAAATGCTGAACTTTACACAAGTTTATATAAGTGTCTGATGTTATTATTAAGATCTTACCATGTTTTCCATCTTATTGGATTATTGGACCATGTCATGTAGTTGAAATACTCATGCAACGACAGAAACAAAGACAATAAACAGTGATGTAGTGAATTTATTAATTATTTTAATAGGATATTCACACAGCACTTTACCACAAGTCTATAAATGTTTCTGATGTTGTCATGTAATAAGTCTTACCATATTAGCCATCGTGGATGCTCAAACCATGTCATGTACTGTCTTGGAAAGACTCACACAAAGACAGAAACAAAGAAAATGTTCAGAAATACTGTAAATTTTCCATAATAAAATATTAATGCAACACATTTATAGGTTTCTGATATAAGATCTTACCATGTTTCCATTGTATCAGCTCAACCATGTCATGTAGATGGAATTTTCAAGTAGTTGAGATTGTAAAGACTCATGCATAACAGAAAACAAAGAAATACCAGTAACATAGTGATTTTTTTTTCAATTAAATATTCACACAGCACTTTACCACAAGTTTTATATATGTTTCTGATGTTGTCATGTAATACGCCTTACCATATTAGCCGTTGTGGATGCTCAAACCATGTCATGAGTTGGAAACTCATGCAAAAAAACAAAAAACAAAAACAGAAGTTGTTCAGAAATTCACATAAGTTTACATATGTTTAGATGTTGTTATGTAATAAGTCTTACCGTGTTTGCCATGGTGGGCAGCTCAACATGTCATGTACTGGCAGTTGGAAAGACTCACACAAAGACAGAAAAGAAGAAAATATTCAGAAATATAGATTTGTAGAATAAAATATGTTTTACATTTATGCAATTTTCAGAATTGTCACATTGTAGAAACAAACTAAAAGAAACTAGAAATTAAGTGATTTTTTAATAATACAAAATATGCTAAACTTTACACACGTTTATATAAGTGTCTGATGATGTTATTAAGATCTTACCATTTTTCCATCTTATTGGATCATTGGACCACATCATTAGTGGAAAACTCATGCAACAACAGAAACAAACAAAATAGTCAGTGATGTAGTGAATTTTATTATTATTATTAATAAAAAAATATTCACAGCACTTTACCACAAGTCTATATAGGTTTCTGATTGTCATGTAATTGTCTTACCATGTTAGCCATTGTGGATGCTCAAACCATGTCATGTACTGTTCTTGGAAAGACTCACAGAAAGACAAAACAAGAAAATGTTCAGAAATACTGTGATTTATTTTTCATAATAAAATATTAATACAACACATTTATAGGTGTCAGATGCTACGATCTTACCATGTTTGCCATTGTATTGGCTCAAACCATGTCATGTAGTTGGAAAGACTCATGCAATAACAGAAACAATTCAGAATGTTACATAGTTTTAATGTTGTCAATAAGTCTTACATGTTGCAATTGTGGCAGCTCAACATGTCATGTAGGCGCTACTGTAACGAAAGACAAAACAAAGAAGATGTCAGAATACAGTCATTTTTGAATAAAATATTTCAAGTTTATTTAATTTTCACTCGTTGTCAAACTATGTTTCTTACCATTTACCATTGTGGCTTCTCCAATCAAATGGAAAAGTCATGCAAAGAAACATAACAGGTTAAGGATAGTTATTTTTTCATTTAACGATTCATGCTGCAATTTAACACAAGTTAATAATACAGATTTGAATTATTATAACAACTAAACATTCAGGATATAGTGAATGGAAATTTTCTTACTGTGTTTTGTCACTCGTTGCCGTTGTTTGAGCACAGTACAACGATGAAAACAACAGTAACATGTTTTAGGTGATTCGCTTTTAGGCGGAAAACTAAATGTTTCGAGAAAATAATGTTTAATAATTGTAAATAAATGTTTATATTCCTGTATTTTTATCCAGATTTTAACTGTATGAATGTTCGCGATGGTCAAACACGAAAACTGATTCCGAACCAGTAACAGTAAACATTCCATACCATGGCAACGCAGAAAGTTCAAGAATCACAATGTTGTCAGTCACGTGACATTCATTTCCATTAAAGTGAATCACAAAGAGGCATGCGAATTAAAAGAGTCACAGCACAACTGACACGACACAGCTCTCTGTTTTTTTTTTTATTTAGACGTTTATGTCAAATTAATATTTTCCTTTAAACTGAATCAGTCGTAGCGGATCTCGAGTCATCATCGATCACCTTTCCGGTTTGTTTCGGAGTGATTAAAGCGTGTTTGGAAACGAGAATAAGGTAAACAAAACTGTAGTAATTTAAGCACAATCTGCTTTTTCAGCGCCAATGTGTCACCTGCAGGTTTGTCTGTCTGACATGTGGGCTAGGCTCATGCTTCGAATCTGCAGGTTAACTTCCAGGGTTGTTATTATTAATTTGGAAGATTACATTTTACAAAAAATTAATATAACATTAGAAGTGGAATATATAATAAATGATATCAAATGGCAAGTAAATAAATACTAATATAAACAAAACTCTGCATGCATGCTGTTTTTTATAGCGCTTACAGCACATACATAATTGCTCAGTGTTGTTTTTTTATTTACTACTTTTATTAATCTTTTTGTCTCCATCAACAGTTTTCTAGGAATGTGAGTCTTTTCAATAGCTTTAGAAAGTTACATCCAAACACAAGAGGGCGTCCGAGGATCACTCTCCACATCAGATCTCAAGATCATTCATTCATTCTTAAATCCTAATAAATATTTAAGAAATCCAGATCTTAGCACTTGCAGCATTGTGCTACAGTATGTAGTCACTTATTAAGATAATGAACTGATGTTTTTGTTTCTGTGTTTGCTTAAACCCTGACCTCAGTTTGCTATTTTTTTCTTGTAGAGCTGATATTTAATGATAACCTTTTACAGAAACCACAACAAGCCTCTTAATTATCTGCATTTGTGTTATGCTCAAGGCATGTCTTTCTAATTGGCATTAAATGTTTAATTCCCTTCCTGTTGTAATGCTGAAAAAACGTTTTCATGAAAGTAACTGACACTGAGCATTATTTTAAAAGCCAATAAATGTAGCTAATTATTTCTAATAAAATTATAAATAATAATTAATTATAGTAAAACCGTGTCATGTAGTTGGAAAGTAAGAAACGGAGGAGACAATGTTCAGAATATAATGCTTTATTTAGAATAAAATATTGACCCGCACTTAAGTTCACTTTGCTTTCTGATGTTGATGTGATCTTTCTAACCACATTTTCCATTGTGGCTCCACGTCATGTAGTTGGAGAGACTCATGCAAAGACAGAAACAAAGAAACATTCAGATATATAAGTTTTTTAGATGAAAACATTCATGCAGCATTTTACGACAAGACTAATGTTTCTACTGTTCTTACATAATCTTTCTTACCATGTTTGAAACTGGTGGCTCAAAGCATGTCATTTAGTTAGAAAAGACAAAGACAAAAACAAATATTGAGGAAGTTAGAGCTTTCCATTCATAAATTCACCACACGTTTATATCGGTTGCTGATGTTGTCATCTAATATCTTACCATGTTTACCCTGTTTCATTGTGGGGGCTCAAACCGTGCCATGTAGTGTAGTGCAAGTGGAAAACTCATGCAAAGACAAAAACAGAAACACATTTCAGAATATATAGTGATTTTTTATAATTAAACAGTAAAGAAGCACTTTACCTTTAGTTTATATAAGTCTCTGATGTTGTTGTGATCTTACCATGTTTACCATTGTGCCGCCTTGTCATGTAGTTGGAAAGACTCATGCAGAGAAAGAAACAGAATAAACGTTCAGAAATATAGAGATTGGTATAAATAAAGTATTCATGCAGCACTTTACCACAATTCTACATAGGTTTCTGATGTTGATGTGATCTTACCGTGTTTGCCATTGCATTGGCACACCATGTCAAGCAAAGTAGTTGAAAAGACTCATGCAAAGGGAGAAACAAAGAATATTTCAGATTTTATATAGATTAAAAGATTCACAAAGAACTTATCCAGAAGTTTATATATACAATTTCAGATGCTAAGATCTTACATGTTTGCCATCGTATCAGCTCAAACCATGTCATGTAGTTAGAAAGATTCATACAAGAAAGAAACAGAAAATGTCAGAAATTTGGACATACGTTAACATAAAGTTTCTGATGTTGTCATGTAATAAGTCTTACCATGTTTGATATTGAGCAGCTCACATGTCATGTACTGTTCTTGGAAAGACTCACACAAAGACAGAAACAAGATAAAGATTTGTGGAATCAAATATTTTTACATTTACAATTTTCAGAAATGGTCACATTATAGAAAACAAACTAAAAGAGAAGCAAGATATTAAGTATTTTTTTAACACAAAAATATGCTGAACTTTACACAAGTTTATATAAGTGTCTGATGTTATTAAGATCTTACCATGTTTTCCATCTTATTAGATTATTGGACATGTCATGTAGTTGAAAAGACTCATGCAACAACAGAACAAACATAAACAGTGATGTAGTGAATTTATTATATTATTTAATAGGATATTCACACAACACTTTACCACAAGTCTATAAATGTTTCTGATGTTGTCATGTAATATGTCTTACCATATTAGCCATCGTGGATGCTCAAACCATGTCATCTGTTCTTGGAAGACTCACACAAAGACAGAAACAAAGAAATGTTCAGAATACTGTAAATTTTCCATAATAAAATATTAATACAACACATTTATAGGTTTTGATATAAGATCTTACCATGTTTGCCATTATATCAGCTCAAACCATGTCAGTATGGAATTGTCAGTAGTTGAATTGTAAAGACTCATGCAATAACAGAACAAAGAAAATACTCAGTAACATAGTGATTTTTTTTTATTAAATATTCACACAGAACTTTACCACAAGTTATATATGTTTCTGATGTTGTCATGTAATACGCCTTACCATATTAGCCGTTGTGGATGCTCAAACCATGTCATGTAGTTGGAAAGACTCATGCAAAAAAAAACAAAAACAAAACAGAAGTTGTTCAGAAATGTCACATAAGTTTACATATGTTTTGATGTTGTCATGTACTGCAGTTGGAAAGACTCACACAAAGACAGAAAAGAAGAAAATATTCAGAAATATAGATTTGTAGAATAAAATATGTTTTACATTTATGCAATTTTCAGAAATTGTCACATTGTAGAAACAAACTAAAAGAACTAAGAAATTAAGTGATTTTTTAAATAATACAAAAATATGCTAAACTTTACCACACTTTATATAAGTTCTGATGATGTTATTAAGATCTTACCATGTTTTCCATCTATTGGATCATTGGACCACATCATGTAGTTGGAAAGACTCATGCAACAACAGAAACAAACAAAATAGTCAGTGATGTAGTGAATTTATTATTATTATTATTAAACAAAATATTCACACAGCACTTTACCACAAGTCTATACAGGTTTCTGATGTTGTCATGTAATAGTCTTACCATGTTAGCCATCGTGGATGCTCAAACCATGTCATGTACTGTTCTTGGAAAGACTCACACAAAGACAGAAACAAAGAAAATGTTCAGAAATACTGTGATTTATTTTTTCATAATAAAATATTAATACAACACATTTATAGGTGTCAGATGCTACGATCTTACCATGTTTGCCATTGTATTGGCTCAAACCATGTCATGTAGTTGGAAAGACTCATGCAATACAGAAACAAGTTCAGAAATGTTACATAAGTTTTAATGTTGTCAATAAGTCTTACATGTTTGCAATTGTGGCAGCTCAACATGTCATGTAGGCTGCTACTGTAACAGAAGACAGAAACAAAGAAGATGTTCAGAAATAAAGTCATTTTTTGAATAAAATTTTAAAGTTTATTTAATTTCACTCGTTGTCAAATTATATTTCTTACCATGTTTACCATTGTGGCTTCTCCAATCAAATGGAAAAGTCATGCAAAGAAACATAACAGGTTAAGGATAGTGATTTTTCATTTAACGATTCATGCTGCAATTTAACACAAGTTAATAATACAGATTTGAATTATATTAACAACTAAACATTCAGGATTTAGTAATAGAAATTTTCTTACTGTGTTTTCACTCGTTGCCGTTGTTTGAGCACAGTAACAACGATGAAAACAACAGTAAACATGTTTTAGTGATTCGCTTAGGCGGAAAACTGAATGTTTCGAGAAAATAATGTTTAATAATTGTAAATAACTGTTTATATTCCTGTATTTTATCCAGATTTTAACTTTGAATGTTCGCGATGGTCAAACACGAAAACTGATTCCGAACCAGTAACAGTAAACATTCCATACCATGGCAACGCAGAAAGTTCAAGAATCAACAATGTTGTCAGTCACGTGACATTAATTTCCATCAAAGTGAATCACAAAGAGGCATGCGAATTAAAAGAGTCACAGCACACTGACACAATCCGTGGATAATTCGTTCAATCGCTTTTTCAATTCAAACAACCAAAAATTAAAAAGCAAAAAAACAACTCGTTTTTCCATTTTGTTTCCTGAAAGGAAAGGAAAACATGAATAATGAGTCTTATCCGATTTTCTGATCTTGCTTTCAGATCAAAAAAAGAAAAACAATAACGAGATTCGACTGATTTTGATTTTGATTTTTTAATTTACCCAAATTGCCATGACTGAAGAAAACGGCCGTTTTTCGGGTTTTCATTTGCTCACAAAAAAACGAAAAACGAGATTTTGGCTTATTTCGTGTTTTGATTTTAGTGTAGGAAAACGGATAAACGACTTTAAAATTCATCATACACATGTAGGCGTGCTGAACACCCCATTTTCCTCTGATTGGTCAGCCAAATCTGAGCTCGTGACGATGCCCTCAAAATAAAAGTCCTCTCGATCAGCACCCATGCTTGTTTGAATTATTATTATTTATTAATATAAGTTTACATATTCTATCATTTAAACCACACACAGTTAGCAGGCTTCAATGCCTATGCATAAATGAAATAAAAACGTAGTTAGCATATATCAGACATTTGTCATTAAAAAAGGTCATAGTTCGCTGCCAACGTCTTGCTGCTGTGCACTTGATGCTGAGCAAACAACCATTTTCCGAGCAGAACCTGGCTTGCATGATGTTTACATACATAACGAGCAAGGCTTACATAATAAAATAATAATAATAATAATAATAAAAAGGCTAAACAATAATAATTATTACTTAGTGTTTTTTTTTAATGTTTTGTTTTTTAATAGTTTTAGCAGGACCAGAATATTGTAACAGACTTTATTGGATTCTGTGAGGTTACATTTCCCGATGTTTAATAGGTAAGGGTGTGCAATGCGTTTTGCCCCTAGGGGTTTGCCGTAGCTTGGTTTTATGCGCATGCGCACAGTAACTGCAGGTATTGAGAAGTGTGTGAGTAAACCTGTTCAAATAAATGAGAGTTTGGAAGAGTTCAGTCGCCTCCGTTGTTGTTTTATATGTTTCAATGTTAGGCGGACCCTGTACAAACGCTCGGTTACATTGGTGGCAGCGGTTTGTTTGTTTATTTCGCGATACGCGATTGAGTGTTCGACGGGTGTTTTAATTAGTTAGTTTAGCTTGGAAAAGTTCATAGCTAAGTTAGCACGCGCGAGTTCAGCGGGGACGCGGCCCGTCATGTGGGGTAAAAAAAGAGGATGACTTTTATCCGGGACCGACCGCGATAAAGATTAACAGACAACGTGAGAATCGAGTTACCCCCGCCGTTCTCCGGTGATGAAAAGCAGAGCTTTCTGTGTTGGGCTCGGCAGTTTGAGGTCCGCAGTCAGAGCGCTCACAGAAGGGGATGGCATTGCATCATATAATTATGAACTGGCGCGAATTTATACCGACGCGGCTGAGCAACGCGGCCTTTCTATTGTGGGACAGGCCTTCCTCAGACTGTGCAGGCTGATTATACAGCGACTAAAGAGAAACTCAAGGAGGCTTTCGGGCAGCGGCAGTTCATGGATCGCTTCAGAGCTAGCCTATCAGCCCAGCCCTCGCGGCCCGCGGAAAGTTGGAAGTGTATGCAGCAGAAATTAACAGGCTGGTGGACGAGGCTTTTCCGGAATATGGCGACAGGGCTCAGAGAGAGGAAAAATTTCGCCGTTTTCCTCGCTGGCTTGGATCCGTGCTGAGAGCTAAGTGCCATGAACAAGGAGCCACGGATTTGGAGGAGGCTGTGATAATAGCAGGGTCGGTGTGAGAATGCTAGGGATGCATAAAAACTGATTACATGACTTTAATGCTGCTGGAAGTACTGCTGATGGAGGAGCTGTGGCTGCTGTTTATTCTGTTTACTGATAAGGGAGGATTATACAGAGCTATGGACCGTTTAAACAGAGGAAATGAGAGATCTGAAAACAGATTTAAGGCGTTTGGGCGATGAGAATCGAAAATTGAAAGCCACAATGGTGCTCTAGGCCAGTGGACGAATGGGACGAACGTGGTGTTCCATCTGATGGAAAGTGCAAGTGTGTTTGTGGGGGACGAGGATGCCAGTCACGTTTCTTTACTGGCTCTAGAAGAGGCCGGTCACCTGAGAGAACATTATACCAGCACTGTGAGGAGCGCACTTCAGGTATGGATGGTCGTAACTATAAAAACTCTTCCTCTCCTGCTTTGTCTCATGTAAGACGCAGCCCCAGCCCCAGCTTATCGCAGAGGATATGAGGAGGATTCAAGGAAACGAGGAGTGCGTTTTCTGTCACCTAGCAGAGTGGAGCGCCGCAGCCAGTCGGGAAACGACATGTAGCTGATGTTGCGGCCCAAACACCAGCTATAACAATGAGAGGCCTTCATATTGATAATGTTGATGACTGTACGCTGTGAATGCCGAGGATGCTGGCCAGAAACTGTTAGTATCATACGTGAAAGGAGTGATTGAAGGTGTGGAGGTGCAAATGTTAGTGGACTCTGGCTCCAGTGTGTCTCTTATGAGTTCGGATTTTCGAATGTCATTCCACACTTCGTAATCGCCCATTGCGAAAAGACTATGTGTCGGCCATGCCGTAAATGGACAAATGCTAGATACATTGGGCACTATTACGGTAACATTCCAACTGGAAAATGAGTCATGGCAGCATGTTTTCATGTGTTAAGGGAAAGCACACAGACTGTGCTGCTAGGCTGGGACTTTCTGTTGAAAAATCATGCCTTACTAGACATCAGCCATGCTAAACTTCAATTGTGGAACATTACAGTTCCTCTACTTACCAGCAAAGACTTTGTACCAACATGTTGCAATGTTTCACTGGCCTCCACGATTAATTTGCCACCTCTCAGTGAGTCAGTATGCCAGTTAAAATATGTCTACCGAAACACAGCTCATGTTTCAAGTGACTTTGTGGGGTATCTAGAGCCTAATGTGCCAGATTCTTTCAAATTTAATTGTTGCTCATACAGTGGCTGGAGTTCACAATGGACTGTCAAAGGCTCGGATTTTGAATCCTACTGGACATGACATTTCTTTAAATCAAGGAATGCACTTGGGTGAGTTGTATTCTGTGGCAGATGCTGATATTCAACTGTTTCATGCTCTAGCTGATGTAGCTGCAGTGTCCTCTTCCACAGATGCTCCTCCTGTATCATTGGACCAGTCACCTATATCTAATGCAGAGAAGGCTGCACTATCAGCGTTGCTATGTGATTTTAAGGATATCTCAGCTCCTCCAAACAAAACACAGGCAGTGTGGTTTAGTGAAACATTATATCAGGACTGGTGAGAACGCTCCCATCAAACAGCGTGCACATCGTGCATCCCCTGAAAAGCGTGCTGAAATAGAAAGACAGGTGGCTGGCCTGCTTGCAGATGGTGTGATTGAGGAGAGCTGTAGTCCCTGGGCGTCACCTGTTGTATTGGTGAAAAAGAAAGTGTGGCGAATGGCGTTTTTTGCGTCGACTACAGGAAATTAAACAGCGTGACTATTAAAGACTCTCATCCCCTGCCTCGAGTAGACGACACATTGGATGCACTGGCTGGAGCTGTGTGGTTTAGCACATTAGACTTCTCGAATGGCTACTGGCAGGTAGATGTTGCAGAGGAAGACAGAGAAAAGACAGCCTTTACAACAGGGCGTGGCCTTTATCAGTGGCGGTCTATGCCGATGGGCCTTTCGAACTCCCCGGCCACATTTCAGAGATTAATGGAGCTGGGTGCTTAGAGGTCTCCCGTGGCACATCTGCATGGTATACCTGGATGACATTCTAATTTATAGTAAAAACTTTTGAGCAACATCTGTCAAGTTTGAAGGAAGTGTTTTCCAGGATACAATTTGCAGGATTGAAATTGAATCCAAGAAAATGTCATCTTGCTAGAGAGCATGTGGTTTTTCTGGGACACGTGGTTTCTCGTAGGGGTTTGCAGCCTGACCCAAAGAACACTGAGAAGGTTTTGAATTGGCCAGTTCCCCGTGCTCCTTCTGAGGTGAGAGCTTTTGTGGGACTATGTTCATATTATAGACGCTTTGTCAAAGACTTCTCAAAAATTGCTGCTCCACTAAATCAACTCATTGGTAAAAATGTGCCATTTGTGTGGACTGAGACGTGCGGCCAATCTTTTAACCATCTGAAAAAGGTGCTGACATCTGAACCTGTCATAATATTGCCTGACTTTAGGGTGCCCTTTAAAGTGTATACAGATGCCTCCAACCTGGCTGTTGGTGCAGTTCTAGCACAGGAAAAGGATGGACTTGAGCATGTAGTGGCATATGCCAGCAGGGCATTGAATCCTTCGCAGAAGCGTTGGTCTACATTTGATCGTGAGTTGTGGGCTATAGTGTGGGCAGTAAGAGAATTCAAACACTACATTGGACTTGCCTCATTCACAATTGTAACAGACCATAGACCTCTGTTAGCCCTTCGACGGATGTCATTTGAGGATGATCCAACAGGAAGGAGAGCGAGATGGATTTTGGAGCTTGATCCGTTGAACTGGGTCATTGTACATAAGACAGGACAACATCACAAGAACGCAGATGCGCTTTCTCGTCGTCCTGTGACACCTGATGCAAATGAGAGAGGAGACCCTGTTAGTGAAATGCTGCAAGTGAATGTGGTGAGTTCTGACCAAACTAATGTTAACAAACCATGTTCTTCTGCAGTTACTGACGCTACTAGTGATGAGAGTATGGCGAACCAATCTAACCATTCAGACAGCATTTCTCCATTGGATTCTTTGTCATACAGCTTATCAGACATCAGGGCAATGCAAAATGCTGACCCTGACATTACTGTTGCCTTGAGCTGGGTGACACAATCCAAACGACCATCCAGGAGGAAGCTGCAAGGAACTTCTAAGTGCTTAAGGAAACTATGGACTGAATTTGGCCATTTATTCATTGCTGATGGACTCTTGTGTCGTAGAGTTTTCCAAACCGACAATAGTAAGTCCATTGTTCAAATAGTAGTTCCTTCTGCACTGATCTCTGACATTCTTTTACAGTTGCATGGTGCCCCAGCATCTGCTCATTTCTCTGCTGAGCGTGTGTGGGAACGAGCAAGACAGTTCTGTTATTGGCCATCCATGTACAGGGACATCAAGGAATGGTGTGAGCAGTGTAAGGCATGTCAGACACGACGTAGTCCTGTTCCTGCCTACTGTGCACCCATGGGCAGTTCTCAGTCTGTGCGTCCATTTGAAAGGGTGGCTATGGACATTTTAGAGCTGCCTGTGACATCTAAAGGGAACCGATATGTGCTTGTGGTCGAGGACTATTTCACTAAATTTGTCAATTTATATCCCCTGCCTAATCAATCTGCTCAGACAGTCGCAAATTGTTTATTTGAGGACTACATTTTAATTCATGGCATTCCAGAGACATTGCATTCGGACCAAGGTCGTCAGTTTGAGGCGGAGGTGGTTCAGTCACTCTGCCGTCTTCTGAACATCAAAAAGACCCGTACCACCCCATATCATCCGAAATCGGATGGTATGGTTGAACGTTTCAACCGGACTTTGATTGATCAACTGGCAAAGACACTTTTGACTTATGGGGGTGAATGGGATGACTATGTAAAACATGTAGCATTCGCCTACAACACAACGACTCATTCTAGCACTCGTTTTACACCTTTCTTTCTGACCCACGGTCGGGAAGCGCGAGTTCCAGCTGATGTGCTGTTGCCTACTCGGGCTCTTGACAAAGAGTTTTCGACATCGCATACTGACTTTGTTTCCTCTTTGCTGATAAGACTGGACTCTGCCTTTAGTGGTGCGCGGATGCATGGTGAGGCAGCTCAAGACCGTCAGAAACTGTATCATGATGTTGGTGTGCGTCACCAGCCCTATGGGGTAGGTGCCATGGTGTGGCTTAACAATCCAGTGGAGAGCCGCATGAAGCTGGCTCCCCATTGGAAGGGACCTTACAAAATTGACCAAGTTATGGATTCATGTGGTGAACGGGGTCTGACTTACAGGATTGTTAATCCTTTTGAAGCTGGTGAGAGGGCACAGGTAGTGCACTACAATAGGATACGTCCTTACACCTTACCTGTTCCTTCCTTGCCGCAAACACAAACTGAGTCAGTTCCTCAGGGGCTTGAGGCTTCTGGTAGTGTGGAGTGTTCCCCTTACCATAAGGATTTGAGTGTTTTTCCTGACGTACAGTGTTCTGTTAATGGGCCTGAGTCAAATGTTAGTAGGACTGGGAGGGTTCGTAGGCTTCCTGTCCATCTAAAGGAGTTTGTTATGTACTAGAAAAAAAAAGGATGAAAACAAGTAATTGACAAATTATTATTTTTTTCTGTTTGGTGGGGGAGATAGAAGAAAAGTGTTTTATCAGTAAGCATGTTTAAAAAAAAAAAAAAAAAAAAAAAGAAGATTTGTATTTGGAGGACCATGTTCTTTATTTGGTTTGTTTTTCTTATATAAATATGCAAGTCTATTGTATTTCCTGTTAACCTGTTATTTTAATATATATAAACGGGGACGTTTATTTTGTGAGGGGGGGACGTGTGTAACAGACTTTATTGGATTCTGTGAGGTTACATTTCCGATGTTTAATAGGTAAGGGTGTGC
This sequence comes from Danio kyathit, assembly GCA_903798195.1. NCBI lineage: Eukaryota > Metazoa > Chordata > Actinopteri > Cypriniformes > Danionidae > Danio > Danio kyathit. The sequence goes on from CAIGQS010000195.1 coordinate 58,997, forward strand.
AATGCGTTTTGCCCCTAGGGGTTTGCCGTAGCTTGGTTTTATGCGCATGCGCACAGTAACTGCAGGTATTGAGAAGTGTGTGAGTAAACCTGTTCAGAATAAATGAGAGTTTGGAAGAGTTCAGTCGCCTCCGTTTGTTGTTTTATATGTTTCAATGTTTAGGCGGACCCTGTACAAACGCTCGGTTACAATTTTATTACTGAACAACAACCATGTTCTCAATGAACCCAAAAAACTCCTTAATATCAAAGCTGAATATTTTTGGAAGTAGTTTTTAGTTTGTTTTTAGTTTGAGCTATTTTAGGAGGATATCTGTGTGTGCAGGTGACTATTACTGTGCAGAATTATTAGGCAACTTAACAAAAAACAAATATATACCCATTTCAATGATTTATTTTCACCAGTGAAACCAATATAACATCTCAACATTCACAAATATACATTTCTGACATTCAAAAACAAATCAGTGACCAATATAGCCACCTTTCTTTGCAAGGACACTCAAAAGCCTGCCATCCATGGATTCTGTCAGTGTTTTGATCTGTTCACCATCAACATTGCGTGCAGCAGCAACCACAGCCTCCCAGACACTGTTCAGAGAGGTGTAGTGTTTTCCCTCCTTGTAAATCTCACATTTGATGATGGACCACAGGTTCTCTATGGGGTTCAGATCAGGTGAACAAGGAGGCCATGTCATTAGTTTTTCTTCTTTTAGACCCTTTCTTGCCAGCCACGCTATGGAGTTCTTGGACGCGTGTGATGGAGCATTGTCCTGCATGAAAATCATGTTTTTCTTGAAGGATGCAGACTTCTTCCTGTACCACTGCTTGAAGGTGTCTTCCAGAAACTGGCAGTAGGACTGGGAGTTGAGCTTGACTCCATCCTCAACCCGAAAAGGCCCCACAAGCTCATCTTTGATGATACCAGCCCAAACCAGTACTCCACCTCCACCTTGCTGGAGTCGGACTGGAGCTCTCTGCCTTTTACCGATCCAGCCACGGGCCCATCAAGACTCACTCTCATTTCATCAGTCCATAAAACCTTAGAAAAATCAGTCTTGAGATATTTCTTGGCCCAGTCTTGACGTTTCAGCTTGTGTGTCTTGTTCAGCGGTGGTCGTTTTTCAGCCTTTCTTACCTTGGCCATGTCTCTGAGTATTGCACACCTTGTGCTTTTGGGCACTCCAGTGATGTTGCAGCTCTGAAATATGGCAAAACTGGTGGCAAGTGGCATCTTGGCAGCTGCACGCTTGACTTTTCTCAGTTCATGGTTCAGTTCTCAGTTTATTTTGCGCCTTGGTTTTTGGTTTGGTTTTTCCAGACGCTTCTTGCGACCCTGTTGACTATTTTGAATGAAACGCTTGATTGTTCGATGATCACGCTTCAGAAGCTTGGCAATTTTAAGAGTGCTGCATCCCTCTGCAAGATATCTCACTATTTTTGACTTTTCGGAGCCTGTCAAGTCCTTCTTTTGACCCATTTTGCCAAAGGAAAGGAGGTTGCCTAATATATATGCACACCTGATATAGAGTGTTGATGTCATTAGACCACACCCCTTCTCATTACAGAGATGCACATCACCTAATATGCTTAATTGGTAGTAGGCTTTCGAGCCTATACAGCTTGGAGTAAGACAACATGCATAAAGAGGATGATGTGGTCAAAATATTCATTTGCTAATAGTTCTGCACTGCCTGTATATGTATGTATATATATATATATATATAGCAGGGCTGCCCACTCTCACGCATTCGGCGTGAGAGTCACGCAATTGACAGTATTCTCACGCTTTCACGCCACACATCCGTTTTCTCACGCAGGAAAATCATCTTGTGAATATTTTTCCCGTTATAATAAAGACGGTGTTAAAGATATTTATTGCTTTATAATGATGTTATTCTCTCTATGTGCAACCGATCCAACGCTGGTGAAAGCAATGTAATAGAAAGAGAAACTGACGCATGCGCACAGAAAACATACTCGCGCGCCTCTCGCACCGCCCCTGCTTGACGCTGATGTGCTGCTAGCGCGAGAAGCTCACCCCTATTTAGGCTAAGTGCAAATAGCGCACCTCGTTGGAATAAGCTAGTTGAGTGATTCCCGTTCATCATCGTTTGATTGACAGAGACAACAGAACTAAAGAGAGCAACAAATAGCAGTGACAGTGGCGTAGTTTGTAAAGCGCCTGGCATGGCATGTATTGATGCGATTGATCATGAATCCGGTTCGAATCCAGCGTTTTTCGCCTTCTCTTCATCACGAGGAAGACATGGAATCATTAATCAGTGTGTGTATTATGGAAGACTCAGATTCATAGAACTGGATTGGAGAGGTGTTATATCAAAATCATATGCATTATACTGTAAGTTTGTAGAAGTTATACATTAAAAATACCCTTAAATATAAATTTTAGTACTGCTTCTGTGAACTTAAACAAGTATATTAAAATCCATTAATTTTCACCAGTTTTATTAGTATTTTTTTTTTTTCAAAGTGGGCTTTAAATGCTTTAAAAATAAGTTAAATCTTTGTAGACTACAAATATATGTACTGTATATCATTTATCTTAATAAAAACATATTTTATTAATCTTATTTTTTAATTCAACTATAGGGGTGCGGTAGGTCAGGGGCCTACAAGACATTGTGCCCAGGGGCCTCTGAATTCTTAATCCGGGCCTGCCTTTCATAGACTTTCATTGGGATTCTCAGTCTACATGAAAACCAAAGGCCATAATTGATTAAAACGTAATATGATTATTATCTTAATGGATAAAGCAAAACAATAAGTGAGACGCATTTTAAAACGCACTAGTTTTACAAATAAATGTAAAAACAAATCTGTAATCTTCTGTAAGGGAAGGGTTCACTCTCATTAGTGTCATAATGATGTTATTAAAAAAATATCATTTTAAGTTAATAGATGCACATTTCAGAGGGGCTGTGTTTTATGGCAGGGGTAACAGCCTTTAATGTTCAGGTGTCAGCGCGCAGTGAGTTTTGGAAATCGGCTAAATTAAAGTTTAACTAATATGATGATGATCTTATTTTGACTAAGCATATCTCCTGTTGGATTTTTTTTATGAAGCAGAAAGGAGGGATGAAGTCAGGGAGTTTAGACTCAATAAAGTCTTGGCCATAAGTCAGGTCTAAGACAACACACAACAGATAATTCTATAAAACATATTTTTTGTGTTCTATACAATCTATAGAATTTCATTCTAATGAAATTAATATTCATTCATTCATTTTCCTTCAGCTTAGTCTCTATTTCAGAGGTCGCCACAGCGGAATGAACTGCCAACTGCTCCGGCATATGTTTTACGCTTTGGATGCCCTTCCAGCCGCAACCCAGTACTGGGAAACACCCATACACACTCATTCACATATACACTACAACCAATTTAATTAATCAATTCCCCTATAGCACATGTGTCACTCGAATCAGTGACCTTCTTGCTGTGAGGCGACAGTGCTAACCACTGAGCCACCATGCTGTTCTGAAATTAATATATTTACGCAAGAGATTTCTTAAATGTTCTTAGCATATCACTTCAGTTGTATCTTTACTTTGCTTTTTATTTATTTATTTATAATAGAATAATTGTATAATAGTAATAATACTCTAATTTAATAAATATTTTTAGAAGTAATTATTAATGTAATATATTTATCATTTTATATATTAATAAACTGGGCGTGGCTTGCTGTGGGGGCATGGCTTGTGGATATGGGTGGGGCTTAAATTCTCACTCCAAGCTAAAGCCAAAAGTTGGCAGCCCTGTATATATATATATATATATATGTATATGTGGCAGATTAATTCCTATTATTAAGAATATTTATTTTTGTCAGCCACTTAAACATTATAAATAGTCTGTACAATAACACTGTACTGTGCTTATATGTAAAACAAACAAACAAAATAAAAGTAAAAACGTCAACATTTAAATTAAAATGTGCTTTTAGTTAAAAATGGTAGGTTACTGTTCTTAAAAAGTAAAAGTAAAACAACAACAACAACTCCTGTACCTAAATGGAAAGTACTAACATATAGTAGCCAATTCATCAACACCTGAAAATGTTGCCTGGATCTCAGAATACAGGCTATTATGTCATCATATTCATATATAAATCATTTCTGATAAACTTTGACATATATGTAGCATGTACATATGACATATTTGATTCCTCCGCGGACCACTAGAAGGAAGCCCGCGGACCACTAGTGTACCACAGTTTGAGAACCACTGCTATAGAATACACGTTTCAAAGATGGCCGTCGAGTGAAATTATTAGCCTTAAAGCAAGGGTGTCCAAACTCGGTCCTGGAGGGTCGGTGTCCTGCTGATTCGAGCTATAACTTGCTTCAACACACCTGCCATGAAGTTTCTAGTATATCTAGTAAGAGCTTGATTAGCTGGTTCAGGTGTGTTTGATTAGGGTTGGAGCTAAACTCTCCAGGACACCGGCCCTCCAGGACCGAGTTTGGACAGCCCTGCCTTAAAGGGACTTTGATATGAGTCAGGGAATCATAAAAAATAGATCAATGAAAAATAGTTTACAATTTGCAGTCAGCAAACATTTTGCTTTGTGGATGTGGTTCTTTCCAAATAAAATAAGAATTTTTGTTATTTTGTCCATTTCCAATAATCCAGAGTTGCGATTCATAAATTAAACCCTTTTATCAGTGATATTGATCAATTTGGAATAGGGGAGAGCGGGGCACAAAGTAACACCTTTTGGTTTTGGCCAAATAATGAACAAAGTAATGGGGTTAGACAAACCATATATTTTTTTTACCAACAACACACAAGCCTCTCCTACAAATGAGCGCCGGACCTCTGCTTTCTGTGCAGTGTTGCCAAAAGTGCCAGGAGTAAAAATGTTATATTTACCCCACCTGCGGGGCAAGTTGTAACAGTCAGGGAGTTAGTTGTAACACGTGGTTAAAAAGGCAGATTTCACACTATTCATTTGAATCCAGTTCACTTTTAATAGTAGCTATATTTCCTCAGTAATTGGCTCTTATTTTAATTCTACATAGCACAGTATGTTTATTTATTTATCTATTGGAGAAACACATTTGAATTTATTTGCATTATTATCCACGTTTACATTATCCGCTGTCAACATTGCCAATTTTACATTGTCTTGTTTTTTTGTGAGTATGTTGTTGTATCCTGCACTGTCTGTATTCTGCACTGTCTGTATTTTGCACTGTCTGTATTTTGCACTGTCGTTGTATTTGCACTGTCTGTATTTTGCACTGTCGTTGTATTTACACTGTCTGTATTTTGCACTGTCTGTATTTTGCACTGTCGTTGTATTTACACTGTCTGTATTTTGCACTGTCATTGTATTTGCACTGTCTGTATTTTGCACTGTCTGTATTTTGCACTGTCTGTATTTTGCACTGTCGTTGTATTTACACTGTCTGTATTTTGCACTGTCTGTATTTTGCACTGTCGTTGTATTTACACTGTCTGTATTTTGCACTGTCGTTGTATTTACACTGTCTGTATTTTGCACTGTCGTTGTATTTACACTGTCTGTATTTTGCACTGTCGTTGTATTTACACTGTCTGTATTTTGCACTGTCGTTGTATTTGCACTGACTGTATTTTGCACTGTCGTTGTATTTACACTGTCTGTATTTTGCACTGTCTGGAGCCAGCACCTAAGCTTTTCACTCATCATAGCACACGTGCTGCTGATGATGTGACAATAAAAGTGATTTGATTTGATTTGATTATACAATGCATTCTTCTGCATTATTAGCAATAAAATCATTTTTTTTTTTCAAATATTTTCTATTAAAAACATTTTAATATAAAAGTTCTCAACATTACACTCAAATTTCACTAATTATTTTGTTGCTTTAATTGGTGTCCAACAGTGTGTGGCTTAACTGTAACAGCCTTTTACAACTAGCCCCGCTGTGTCGTGTTTTCCTCAAAACTGGCTCGCAGTCACTGTGTGTCTTTTACACCTTTCAAAATGGTTTCATCTTTTAGACTAGAGAATCACAACAATATAAGATTTTACGCACATACTTTTACAGATTTTAAAATAAAACAACATCAACTATAATGAAAAATACTTTTATGCTGCAAAAATGGTTTCTCGTCCAAACTTCACTGAACTTTTACAATAATTGGCAGGAAGACGTCTGCCGATGTAACGGAGGTCAGCTAGTAAGTGCTGTGCAGGTAAACCTCACTCCTCTGACCTCTAAAGGTGCTCTAGCGACAGATGCTAGAGGCCATGGTCTTTAGCCTCCTTGTTAGAGCAACTGACTCCCATGCGGAAGGTCACCGGTTCGATACCAGCTCGGAGCGGGTTGGGTGGCGTAGGACCGGCGGGGTTACACCGAAACTGTGGTGAAAACCTTGTAAGCATGCCATGGTTAACCCTGAGCAAATACCTTAAAACTCTGTTACATTTAACCATAATACACACATTATACATTTGAATATAAGTAAAACAAAGGTTATGTTATTTGGGAAATTAAAAAGTAGTCATAATATAGATTTAAAAATTGATAATGAAGTTATAGAAAGAGTATATGCAATTAAGTTTCTTGCTGTTGTATTGGATCATAAAATTAGTTGGAAAACCTCAAATAAATAATGTGATATCAAAATTAGTCAAAACTGTAGCAACAGTGTATAAAGCAAGATTTATCCTGGACAGTAAATCAATGTATATATCATATAACACACTTATGTTGCCATATATGAGTTATTGTGTTCAAAATTGGGGGAATGCATATAAATCTAATTTACGATCCGTATGTGCAGTGCAGAAAAAGTCATTAGACTGAACATGTGGGCTATTTGGAGCATACAAACCCTTTATTTATAAAACTGAAGATACTTAAGTTCAATGATTTGGTTAAATTTAAAACAGCACAGTTTATGATTAAAGCTAGGAATAAATTACTTCCCAAATGCATACAAAAGTTTTTGAAGAAAGACAAGGGGGATATAATCTGAGAGAAGAACAACATTTTAGGAGGTTGAAAACAAGGACAACTTTAAACAGTTTGTGTTTGTCTGTCTGTGGTGTGAAATTATGGAACAGTCTAGATCAGACTCTCAAACAATGTCAGGATGATAATCAATTTAAAAAGTTGTATAAATATATATTATTAAAGGAATATAATGATGAAGGTGATTGAAAAGGATCAAATGAGAAAGGTATGATGACATTTGAATTATGGCTATCTGCAGGACTGTGCATTTGTTTTTCTTTGGGTCTGTGTTACAAAATGTAAATGTACAAAAGGAATCAAACATATCATTTCTCAAAGATGCCAAAAGGATCAAATATGTAAAAAGAAGAGATAAGTAAAAGAAGAAATAAGTTTAAGTAACAGACGAATGATGTATGTGGTAATGGGGTGGGAAAGTAATAAGCTTGTGCTTCATCCTGCTCCATTTTCGACCATGTTGAAATGCATTTTTTTGTTAATGATGTTTTATGTATGATATTTCTGTTCGAAAATAAATAAATCAAATCAACCCCACGTTACTTTGTGCCCCGCGCTCCCCTACACTTCAAAAAGTAATAAGGAAACTTGGGACCAAAGGCGTTTTGTGTAACTGCAATTGAAGAATAAATGAGGAATTGTTTCCGGCTCCATTTTACAAAAACAACATGAGGGTGAAAAACCTTCCTTAAACTTACTAATAAAATCACTGCATGGAGAATATCTTTTGAACATTTTAACATTGGTTTCTTTTACTTTATTAGGAATTGTGTATATTTTAATATCTGACCAGATTTTGAGGGGGGAAAGAATGAAGGGAGTGCTTGTTTCTTTTTAACTCACTTCTCCTGTGTATTTGGGGGTCTCTTCAAGCTTGAAATGTCTCCTAATCTACAAATAAGCACAAATGTGCAGCGCTCGACGTGTTTGCAGAATAACAAGATATTGTGTGAGGAAAGATGCACATTTCATTCATTTGCTCATTTCATTCCTCTGTCAAACTAATCTAGTTATTTGGTGAATATTCTTATAATATATGCTGTCAATCTCTTTCCATTTATTGGCGGATCATAATATAAGTGTAATTATGCAATAATTCAATCTCCATTATTAATCTTCTGCTTGATCAACTGAAGAAATGGTCAGAAACACAATTGAAGCAAATCTTTTTTATTTTTCTTACAGTGCACATGAACAGAAGATAAACAGACATGTCCACACCATATTTACATATTTACATGCTGCATGTTACACTGCTTTAGACCCAAGTCGCATGATCGCTCTGTAGCAGGCTTTGCAGCAGGGTTTCCAAAGTTTTTTCTGTAATCTGTGAAGCTTCACGAGGTCCAGCATCAACATCATGAGTTGGTTCAAGTAGTCTCTGCTCATCCACATGCATCTCCTCTCGAGCACAAAGTCTAATGCACCTCTCAGTGTCATGCCATGGTAAATCATCAGATACACCAGTAAAAGCACGACGGACTGGTTCATGCCCTCGCTGCAGTACACCAACACCTTATCTGAGGAAATGCAGAAAGAAAGACGCTCAAAACAAGCTCATTCAGCTCAAAATATTCACTGTAGGATATAAGAGATACAGCTGAAGCCACGATTGTTCGCCCTCCTGTGATTCTTTTCTTGTTTAAATATTTCCCAAATGATGTTTGACTGATTCAGGAATTTTTCACAGTATTTCCTATCATATTTTTTATTCTAGAGAAAGTCTGAATTGTTTTATTTCAGCTACTTTTAAAACCCATTTTAAGCTCAATATTATTCGCTCCCTTAAGCAGTTTTAGTTTAGGATTGTCTACAGAACAAACCACTGTTATATAATGACTAGCCTAATTACCCCAACTTGCCTAATTAACCTAGTGAAGCCTTTAAATGTCACTTTAAGCTGAATACGAGTGTCTTGAAGAATATGTAGTCAAATATTCTGTGCTGTCATCATGACAAAGATGAACTAAATCAGTTATTAGAACTATTATGTTCAGAAATGTGTTAAAAAAATCTTTCTGTTAAACAGAAACTGTGGAAAGAATATACAGGGGGGCAAATAACTCAGAGGGGCTAATAATTCTGCCTTCAACTCCAGAGAAATATTGCATGTGTGTGTGTCAACTCTTACTGTTTGGGTCGCTCAGGGCCTCGTGTAGGAATTCTGCAGATGGGAAAAATAACTGTGCCATATTTGACCGGTCATGGACTCCTGAGTGCACTTGGTAGTAGGTGATGTTGTTCTTCTGGTAGTAGTCCTCCCAGTCCTTTTCTTTTGTGCACAGCGGTATAGCGTTCACAATGTGCGTGATCTTCATCTCCTCAAGTCTGGCTTTGCTTCTTGCTGTTTCCCTGCACAAGAACACAACAACATCATCAATTTCCCTGAGAATTCTTTTATTAATGCAGATTTCTCTTGTAAATTTTGGCCACGTTGTAAAAAATATCCATAAACTAAGAGTTTTCAGCATTTTGAGTTTTTTACTGCATCTGTCCTCAAATCTGCAATCAAATAGTCTGAAGTAGTGTGGTCACGATACTGGAATTTCAGATACGATACCCTGAAGAATATCCATATTCGATATGATTGTTGACACCACGAGTAAAAAACTCCACAACATTAAAAGTTGACAATATTTCCACAATATAAACAAGGCTAGAATATCAGAATGAGGCATATTATCAATCGTCTTCAGTCTTATTTTCTGATTCAAACTAAAGTGATATCCTAATATTAGCGTTATTTAACAGAACAGAGCTAACATGGACATACATATATTTCATTACTGATGCAGAACTGTAGAGATACGCTCTATGTGTGTGTGTTGACCTGCTCGATGAAACACAAAACAGCAAAACAACACAGGAAATGTGGTAAATATCGCCACCATTTTTCAGAAGCGTCACCCAAAGTCATTTAAGGCTGCAAAAATATTTTCTTGCACAAAATGTGAGAGAGACTGATTGAGCACTGAGCTGACAAAAAGCAGCCTCAGACAGTATTTGAGCAAGAACAGCCTGAATCTGAGGACTGACTTTCATTGCTGCTTGACAAGCGGAATAAAATGGCCATGAGAAACACCCTAACCACAACAACATGATCAAAACACAGCACAGGAAACATACATGTCAATAAATGGGAAGTAAGTAACATTTACAATGACAAGCCCTGATATTCCCTGATTGGACTAAAGTAATATCAATTCCCTGCTCTTCAATGTCTGGAATAGATCTTTTAAAAGCTCCAGAAAACTCCATGACTGTGGGAAGCCAGTATAAAAGCCTGCATCAGTATTTGACTGTATGGTTTGGTGTTAAATGTGGTGCAGTACATGTTGTAGACTTACTCATCAGCTATGAAGACATTGGGCCAGACCTCACTGACAGGAGTCCAGTCCAGTGAATGCTTGATGAAGCGTTGCTGCAGTTGGGAAATGATCTGAGCGTAGTTCTTGTCATCAGTTGAACGCTCTTCCGTCAAACCCTCCTGTTTCTGCTGTTGCTGCTGTTTGTAGTGACAATTGAACATGACTAGCTGCGTCAGGAGGTCCCTGCTAATCCTGATGCGTTTCCACTTTTTCACATCCTCAATGGCATCCTCCAATGTTTTTGGGAAGTGTACCATCAGATATGCCACCACGAAAAAGCAGGAGCGGTTCAAACCGTCTTCACAGAACACCAGCAGCTTATCTGAGGAATCAAATAAAAGAAAGACACACAAAACAATTGAACACTAGAACATAACATTAATACATCGTGTGTGTGTGTGTGTGTGTGTGTGTGTGTGTGTGTGTGTGTGTGTGTGTGTGTGTGTGTGTGTCAGTTCTTACTCTTTGGGTTCCTCTGAATCTCGTTGATGGTTTCTGTCACTGGGAGGACATGGCTGCTCAAGTCATGCGGGTCCTGGTCTCTTGTAAACACTCTGTGGTAGGAGATGCCCATTCTCTTGTACAGCTTTGTCTGTTGCTTTTTCAATGCTCTATAATGTGGCCTATTGGGTAAAGTGTTCAGGACGTGTGTGATTCCTGCCATCTGCAGTGCGACTGGATTCATTGCGATGTTCCTGCACAAGATCACAAACAACTTTCATTAGCCTCTGAAAGGACTTACAATGCAGAAATACAGACAGACTCAGAGGAAAGCTCTGAAGTATCTTAAGTAACCTCTTAAAATAGATTCAGCTGAATTAGTTCATTCATTTGTCACTAATCCAGGTCAACAATATAGTTTTATTTGTGGCAACAAAGGCTCAAATGTCAAATAGAGGATGTGGAGCAGGAAGAGCTTTAAATGAGTTCTTAATGATGTCATCAGTAATTAGTCATTAATTACTCTCTTGAAGTAACCTACCCAACACCGTCTCCATGACCCTATTAAAGCAGCGCATGGTTTTGTTTTCTACATCATGAATGTGTTGCAGACTTACTGGTCTCCAATGTGGAGGTTTTCCAAGACCCTAGCGATGGGGGCCCAGGGCTTGCTCCCTTCTCTTTGTTGATCCTCCAGTTTAGAAATATATTCGGAGATGTGTAAATGTGACAGTGACATCTCCTCTGCAACTTGAACTTCTGGTTCAGGGTCAGAGACACACAGTTCCCCTGAATCAACGACCTTCGCTTTAGGTTTATAACCGCTTGGACCTGGGACACACAGCGGTTCTGGATCGGGCTCTAAGGCAGACTCGTCCAGTTTGGAGAAGTATTCAAGGAACTTCTGGTATGAAGTCTGCTTTGTGACTGGTTCAGGACCGTACACCTCACAAATACACAGTCCCCCTGAATTAACGGCCTTAGCTTTGGGTTCATAACCGCCTGGACCTGGGACACACGGCGGTTCTGGATAGGGCTTTAAAGCAGGCTCGTCCAGTGTGGAGAAGTATTCAGGGAAATGTAAGTATGAAGTCTGCTTTTTGACTGGTTCTGGACTGTACGGCTTACAAAAATACATGTCCTCTGAAATAATGGACTCCACTTCAGGATCAGATTTATCGGCCGCAGGGCTGCTTCGGCTTTCTGGCGCGTCACTTTCAATTAAGTTTCGCTGCTCTGCGAGGATTGTTAATTTCCTCAAGAAGTCTCTGTTTGGCCTGATAAATCTCTTCTGTGTCACCAGGTCAATGGAGTCCTCTGGTGTTTTGTTGTGGTGTATCATCAAATACGCCAGGAAAAGTGCAGCGGAGCGGCAGACGCCCTGCAGGCAGCACACCAACACCTTATCTGCAGGAATAAAGAGAGAAAGATCATCAACACAAACGTATCGCTAGCACATTTAGCACTGTAGGACAGATGGAGAGATAGAGAAATACTGTCCCCACAAGGAGAGTTAAACCAGGCATTTCTGATGAGGGAAGTATATTAATAATGAAAATGACACTAAATGAGTTGTACAAATGCAGAAATGTTTGGGTAAGTGCACTTTCTATAAGACACTCACTGAAATACTCATCGAGAAAATAAACCTGGAGTGTTATTGGGGGTTATTAATCAACTTATGAACTTTTAAGACTTCAAGAAACAAACTGTGTGTTAAGCAATGTCAGTGAAGTCAGCATATATGGTTCTTCAACCAATAAAGGGTTCAGTTTAGCGCTAGGTTTAACTTCAGCAGTGAGAATACACCGACAATCCCTATACATGTCATTGACAATCCTACAAAGAGAGCTCTGTGTGTGTGTGTGTGTGGTGTGTGTGTGTGTGTGTGTGTGTGTGTGTGGTGTGTGTGTGTGTGTGTGGTGTGTATGTGTGTGTGTGTGTGTGTGGTGTGTATGTGTGTGTGTGTGGTGTGTATGTGTGTGTGTGTGGTGTGTGTGTGTGTGTGTGTGTGTGTGTGTGTGGGTGTGTGTGTGTGTGTGTGTGTGTGTATGTGTGTGTGTGTGTGTGTGTGTGTGTGTGTGTGTGTTGTAACGTCCACTAGTGTGTGTGTGTGTTACTCTTACTCTCTGGTTTGCTCAGGGCTGTATGGATGAACTTTGCCGCTGGGAAAAAGTGTTTGCCGACATCAAACCATTCATCATCGTCTGCAGAAGTGATGTGGGAAGTGATGTTCATGTCCTTGTAAACCTTTTCCCAGACATTTTTGGATGTTTCATCGTCCAGCTCTGGTGCAGCGTTCAGGAGGTGTGTGATGTTCATCTCCTGCAGTCTGGCTGGGTCTCTGGCCGTCTTCCTGCACAAGAACACAACAGCCTTGATTAGTCTTCATTAAAACACTCTTACTGTACAATTGTCCAGAACTGTTGAACATCTCAGATTGCCAAATACAGTCTACAACTGCGCTGTGTTTGATTTGTCTTCATAAGGCTGCAGTATGTTATTACTATTATTTACTGTTTAATTGCTATTAAAGTCGCCATGAAATGTAAATTTGCTCTTCTTTTTAAAATCATTGCCATTATTTATTAAATCATGCACAGCCCAACTTTTGTTTCTCATTTCAGGAGCGCTTCAGATGTGACGTGTGTTGCAGACTTACACATTTCCTATGAAGACGTTGGGCCAGACCTCAGTGACCGGTGTCCATTCCAGAGCGCATTTATCCAGGCGATCCTGCAGGCGGGAAATGCGTTCAGGATCTCTGGGATCAGGGACATCAAATATTTCTGACTCCGGCTGTGATGAGTCCCCAGTTTCTCTGCTCTTCTGAAACTTTGCTTTCACAGCCTTCCATGTCTTTTTAAAGAAAGACCAGACACAGTTGCTCTTCTTCACTTTAGTCTTTCCTACTAACAGACAAAAACAAAGAAACAAGTTATTAAAAACATGTCTGAAATAAGTATATGGACATATTAATAAGCATCTGTTAATAACAGTGTTTCACCAAAAAAAAGCCTCAAAAGTGACTGAATGTAGTTTGACAATATTAAAATCTGCAGTTACGCTGGTTTGAATGTTTATATTGAAACTGTCTGTGATTTTCAAAGAAGGGTACAGTATTAGTTTGGGCCTAGCAAGATAGTTTAAACCTAACAAGACCATTACCATTACAGACATGTAGTTATTTACATCTTTAATTGGCCATATTTTATCTGAATCTGTCTTAAACAACACAATTAAACCAAATAATTTCACACACTTAGCCCTGTTAATGGAAATACTGTATACTATTACTGGAAATACTGTATCTTGTTAGCGATGATATACTTTAAAATAACACTAGTATTATCGCTCTGCCACTTTTGGGCCTTCATTCATATTTTGATGCGCTCCTATACAAAATCTGCTATATGGTAGGCTAATATCACGGATATGACAAACAAGTTCAAGATTGTGTTTCACAGATATAATAAATACACATGATTAATAAAAGATATTTCAAAATATGGTCAAAATGGACTTTTACATACATTTTTTAGCATGACCTACTGTCTATATATGTGCTCAAATATATTAACTATACATTTAAGACGCCCTGTAGTGAAGTTTATACAGCTCAGAGAGCCTGTGTTTGTATTTATGTGTGACAGTAATGTGTTTAAAATGCTCTTTTCGACACTCACCGTTTGGGCTGATCTTCTGGGCGGCTGCAGCAGAGGTGTCAATGCCGCCCTCAGCCTGTCCGGTTACGCCATCTGCTGGATCGTGTAGATGTTTGACGTGCAGCGAGGCCTTTATCTCAGCTTGTCTTCGAGTAGTCATGATGGTTGTTTTCTCACACTCTGTGGTCAAATCGCGTCGATAAACTTTATACATGTCTTCACTCCAGTAAAACTCTGCGTCCATGTATATCCACTGATTTCCACACTAATGACGTTCTCGCTCGATTACAGTCAGCGCTGTTCACATTCCGAATGCGCTCCATGGTTGCCACAGCAACGGAATTACAACATGGCGGAGACCAGCGCTTAAAACATACATCCATCTACTTATCGATCTGTCATCAAATACAATATTACAGAGCATTAATTTACTGAGTTTTACATCGCACTGTAATACGCCATACTCTTTAATGTAGATGTCAGCGCAGTGGTCGTGCTTAGTCCTAGTTATTTTGATATTGTCTGTTTTCTGCTAACTTGCTAAAGTACAATGAATTAGCTAACGCTAGCTACAATATAGATGGAGTGTATATTTGTATGCTTTTGGTTTCTGTGTCTGTTCAAACTGTAATTAATAGACTAATAACAGACTATAATAATAATAATAGACTATTCTACTGAACTATAATTACTGACACAGAAACTTAATAAAATATGGCCACACTTTACAATAAGGCTCCAGAAGTTCATGTATTTACCAACATGAACAATACATGAAACTCACTCACATTATTTCTGAAAACAACACAAGAGTGTTTGCTTGTCCAGAAAATGCTTCTTCATTTAAGAATCTGTAGATATTTAGACTAGAAACAAGACTAAACATCTCAGTGAGAAAAGCTTTTCCTGCGGTGTGTCTTTGAATGTGTATTAGTGATATTTTATTGTAGATCATTTTAAGTTTGGCAAATCATAAGAGCATTTAAAAGTACAATATGTGAGTTTTTTATTGTTAAAATATTCAAAAAGCACTGTTTGGAACTAATTTGATTGGTTTTCAATGTCCATTCACTGACATCAGGTCAAAACAGTTGAACTTAAAGCAATATACAGCATGAAATGAAGAATACAATGGAGCAAATTGTTGAAGTTTCTTCTGAAGGTCACAAACTTGACTAATAAAACATTTGAACTTTCAGTTTCAGCTTTATATTCTGCAGCCACTGTTCATTCTGAATGTCTTCATTTACTCATCCTTTACTTACAAACATTTATGGCATTCTTTTAATGTTGAACGCAAAAGAAGATAATTTGAAGAATGCTGGAAACCTGTATCCATTGACTTCCATAGTATTTGTGTGTTTTTGTGTAAAAGTGCTGCCATGCCTCTGTTCACCCCAGAGGATGTTTCTCAAATGACAAAAGGCAGAGCTTTACTGCTGTTTGATTGGATGACAAAAGTCCAATATCACAGACAGCAGGCTTTCAAAAGCAGAAATAAGGATCAGGATTTTCCCAAATCTTTTTTTAAAAAAGGAGATATTTTAAAGAATGTTTGAAAAACCTGTAACCATTGACTTCCATAGTATTAGTTTTTCCTATCTGTGGATGTCAGCGGTTACAGATTTCCAACATTTGTCTAAATATCTGATCTTCAGCATCTTCTTATGTGTGAACTCAAACTGTTTTGACCATTTTCATTTCTGCTGGATCATCACTTTACACATGAACCCACACTGAGCTGAACTGAACTGAACTTCAACACTGAAAACTGAACTGACACTGTTTTAATTTACTATAATCTTCTATGTGAGGCTGCTTTGACACAATCTACACAGTAAAAGCGCTATATATAAAGATGAATTGACTTGAATTTAACAGGGATTCTGCCAAATGAATAATGACCAGGAGCACAATTAATTTTGCTATTATTATATTTAATGAAGAGAGGAACATAAACAGAAATGACCTGATATCTACATATTTACACTGCATATTTATTTACACATTAATGATCGGGCGCAGGCCTGGCAGCAGGGTTTCCACTTCTCTCCTGGCTGCACTGTCTTCAGCTTTTTGAGGTCCGGCTTCAGCATGATGATCTGGTTGATGTAGTCTCGGTTGATCCAGATGCATCTCCTGCTTTTGAGAAGGTCAATGGCACGTTCCAGCTTCATATTATGATGGATCATCATGTAGGCCAAAAAAAAGACGGCGGACTGGTTCATGCCCTCGCAGCAGACGAGCATCAGCTTATCTGAGGAAATGCAGAAAGAGAGACACTCAAAACAAGCTCACTCCTGTGAAAATATTCACTGTACCACATATGAATGATAAATATTGCATTTGCATATGTGTGTGGATTGTTGCTGGAAGGGATACAGCTGCAGCCGGAAGTTATTAAATTATCTAATAATTGTATTTTATTAAAGTCTACCCTCACCCCAACACTAACCCAACCATCACAGTAATGTAAAACTGCAATTATACTGAATATAGTTCATATTATTTACTAAATTACCCATTAACTGAGTTATATTCACATTTACCCCTACACCAACACTAACCCAACCATCACAGTAATGTCAAAATATGACCCATTTATGCTATATTGATGTGAGTATCTGCAGCTGTATCCCTTTTAGACTTAACATTGAGTGTGTGTGTGTGTGTGTGTGTGTGTGTGTGTGTGTGTGTGTGTGTGTGTGTGTGTGTGTGTGTGTGTGTGTGTGTCAACTCTTACTCTTCGGGTGGTTCAGGGCCTTGTGTATAAATGCTGCCACCGGGAAAAAGAACTGGCTGAGAATGAAACATTCTCCGGGTGCTGAATACACACTATAATACGTGATGTCCTTCTTCCTGTAGTCCTCTTTTGTTCTCTCTAGATGGCGCATCTCATTGGAGTCCTTGATTGCAGCGTCCACCATGTGTGTGATGTTGAGCTCCTGGAGTTTGGCTTTAGTCCTCGCTGTCTTCCTGCACAAGAACACAACAACCGTAGGCGTTCGTTATTAAACACTGCATTATCATTGGGGGGCCGGCTGTCCTGATTAACATGTCTCTTGGCTCTTAAAGGTCTGGTAAAGCACTTTGAAATGTGCAGTTTGGTTTGATGTGTGACGTCAGTTCAACTGAAACATAAAGAAAGGGCGGGGCATAGAGTAGCTCCTCCCCTTTAAAGAAATCAGCCAATTGTGTTTTGTTTTGAGTGGTTGAGCTCAAGCGCATCAAATGAAGAGCAAATGAGAAGAAGGGGGCGGGGCATGTCAGACACAATTTCACATTTCTGAACTTGAATACAGTTACAGGTGTCATTTGCATAACTTTCTCTTCTGATGACGCACATGTTGTTCCATAGTACTCGTAGATCTACCACAATCTTTGAGAGCTTCTTAAAAAGATAGTTCACCCAAAATGTACAATTTCCTAACGGTTTACTCGTCCTCGAGCGCTCCCAAACCTCAATGAAAGTTTCCTTCTTCTGTTGAACACAAAAGAAGATATTTTGCAGAATGTAACCATTGAGCTCCACAGTAGGAAACTCAAAAACTGAAGAAGGCTTCATTTGTGTTCAACTGAGGAAAGAAAGCTGTGACTCAATAAAGGATGAGTAAATGAAGACAGGACTTTCATTTTGGTGTGAACTACCCCTGTAAGTTATGATGCTTTAGGGAAGCAGGCTGCAACATTAAAGGTGCAGTATGTAAGTTTGACACCCAGTGGTTGAACTAGGTATTGCACTCCTGGATCATAATAAAAGTACGCTGGGATGCCAGATTGTGTACAGGAGCGAGTGATTTAAACTGTGTTCTAAATAAAAGCAACGACACGCGATAGAGGGAATATTTTCCATATTAAAAGGAGTTTTTGTCCTAACCAACACCTCGAATTGATATATTAGAAATGGCTTTTATTTCTCACAGCTGAACAACAGAAACCTATGACAGCTAGATCACCTCAGGTAAGCCTTGTGTGCTTTATTCTGTGCTAAATGCTAACAATGCGAGTTTGAATGCATTTTACATGGCATTTGTTGCCATATACTGAAAGCAGAAAGTTCACCTCAGATCTTGAAAATACAATAAACCGTCTGAAATTGAACTTTAGAACTAAACACATATGAGTGATTCAGCATCTACATTGATGTTAAAGTGGGCTAACATGTATTAAATAGATTCTAAACCTTACCGTTTCGTGAGCGAGTGCATATTCTGTGCTTCTGAAAGGCTGTATTTACATTTCTGCCGTGTCTCGTCTGGTGCAAACAGCCAAATAGCTGATCACTGCCTCTCTCGTCACAGCGTGTTGTTAGGACACGCGGTTACAATGTAACCTGCTCACCTAATGTTTACGTTCGTAATATTTATGTAATTTGCTAATTAATAACCTCATGTGGAACTGCATCTGTCTCCCATACTGTTCTTTTTGGTCACGGACGCATGCTTTCAGAGTCTTTTTGAATGAATGAATGAAATACGCTGTTTTCCAACAAGGCAACCCAGGGTGCTGACATATAATTGGCTAAACTGGCATCGTGCATATGAAATTTATCTAAACAAAGACAGCGTTCCGGCACGGAAAACCCATTTTCAAAGCAGAATATCTGACTTTAGCATTGTTTTTCAGTTAAACAAGTATGTTCACTTGGGATGTTTCTTAAATATCTGTACACATATTATGGTATTTTTATGCTTTAGAAGAGTCAAAAACTTACATACAGCACCTTTAAGGCTATGTCTACACCAGGGGCAGCCAACCCTGTTCCTGGAGATCGACCTTCCTGCAGATTTCAGCTGCAGCCCATATCAAACACACCTGCCTGTAATGATCAAGTGCTGATCAGCTCCTAGTTAATCAGGTGTGTTTGATCAGGGTAGGAGCTCAACTCTGCAGGAGGGTCCATCTCCAGGAACAGGGTTGAGCCCCCATGGTCTCCATGTCCACACTGTCGCTTCAGTTCTTTCCTTCATCCACACTAAACGCTTTGGTTCATGCGCTGCGCATGCGCACAGATACAGTCAAAGTGTCTCACATATTAATGTTGTCATATCCGCCGGTATGGAGATAGATCTGTTTCGTAATTCCAAACAAATACAATACGATCCACAAATAAATGTAAAGCGATTGACAAATACCAAGTATATTCACAAATGAATACAATGAGATCCACCAATAAATCGTAGAGTTCCACAAACATTTATTATATTCACAAGTAAAATTAGACTTGCAAATAAAAAACATACTCACACATTTTTTTTATTCTACAAACACAATTTTGCCTGATATTTATATGTGAATTGCGTCCTGTGCATTTATAGATTAGTGTGCATTTGTGGGTAGCTCTCTGTGTGTTACAACCTGTCTTCCTTGTGTGTGTTTGTATTCGTCATGTGACCCATGTGCTCCTTTGTTCTAGTTCCCGTCATCATTATGTTTATCAGCTTCACCTGTGTCCATCCACCTGTGTGTCATTATCGTCATCATGTCCCTGTGTATTTAAGTCCCTGTATTCAGTCTGTCCCTCGTCCGGTATTGTCAATGTCTACATGTCCTGATGTTTGTCTTCAAGCCCTGTTCTTCCTATGATCTTCATAAGTGTCCTTTAATAAATATATGTACTTATGATAATCCTGAGACCCCGTGGCTTCTGCCTGTGAACGTCAGGCGTGACACTGTGCTTTTGTAGATCACTGTGGGTATTTGTGGATAGCTCTCTGTGTATTTGTAGATCACTGTGGGTATTTCCACAAATAGATGGACTCCACCCACCTTCTACTTAAACCAATCAGATACCGGCACCATAGGGCTGACCAATCGCTGCTCATTCTCGCTCCAACCAATCATGCCTTGCCTTACAATCAGAGCGGGACCAGGCCAGCTGTAATGAACCAGTCTCTTCAAAATGGACAGCCAGGACAGTTCAAGACAGGTCAGTGGTGCTCATCACAGCATTGTTGTAATAATATGGAGCTGATGGCCGTCCTTGATTGCGTGATTGGTTGGAGCGAGAACGAGCAGCGATTGGTCAGCCCCACGGTGCCGGTATCTGATTGGTTAAGTAGAAGGTGGGTGGAGTCCATCTACTTGTGGATCAGTGGTCGTCTTGACGTTAGAAATGTTTCAAAATCCACAAATGCACAGCGCGATCCACAAATGCACAGAGAGCTACCCACAAATACCCACAGTGATCCACAAATGCACAGAGAGCTACCCACAAATACCCACAGTGATCCACAAATGCACAGAGAGCTACCCACAAATACCCACAGTGATCCACAAATGCACAGAGAGCTACCCACAAATACCCACAGTGATCCACAAATGCACAGAGAGCTACCCACAAATACCCACAGTGATCCACAAATGCACAGAGAGCTACCCACAAATACCCACAGTGATCCACAAATGCACAGAGAGCTATCCACAAATACCCACAGTGATCCACAAATGCACAGAGAGCTACCCACAAATACCCACAGTGATCCACAAATGCACAGAGAGCTACTCACAAATACCCACAGTGATCCACAAATGCACAGAGAGCTACCCACAAATGCCCACAGTGATCCACAAATGCACAGAGAGCTACCCACAAATGCCCACAGTGATCCACAAATGCACAGAGAGCTACCCACAAATACCCACAGTGATCCACAAATGCACAGAGAGCTACCCACAAATGCACACTAATCTACAAATGCACAGGACGCAATTTACATATAAATATCAGGCAAAATTGTGTTTGTAGAATAAAAAAAATGTGTGAGTATGTTTTTTATTTGCAAGTCTAATTTTACTTACTTGTGAATATAATAAATGTTTGTGGAACTCTACGATTTATTGGTGGATCTCATTGTATTCATTTGTGAATATACTTGGTATTTGTCAATCGCTTTACATTTATGTGTGGATCGTATTGTATTTGTTTGGAATTACGAAACAGATCTATCTCCATACGCCGGCCATTCATTTACTTTCCGTCTCTTTTAAACATGGCAGTAAATGTGTAAGCTGTGTTCTGCTTCTGAACAACAGCTCCCAGTAAACATTCCCTGTGCTTTGAAAAGAGGCAAGATGGAGAATCAACAAACTGACATTAGAAAAGCTGTGGAAACAGAGCGCATCAAAACATCTGCTTTACTGTGTCGTCCACCATGTTAGCTCAGTTGCTCACATGACTAAGGGTGCTTTTACACCTGCCTTATTTAGTTGGGTTGAATCTCACTAGAGTTCGTTTTCCCTTTTGGTACGGTTCGTTTGGGCAGGTGTGAATGTAGCAATTGCACTCGAGTGCGCACTAAAAGCAGACCAAAAAAGCATACTGAGACCTCCTCCTTTCAAACGAACCCTGGAGCGGTTCGTTTGCGATGAGAATAGGTGCGTTCGACTTCATGCAGCGCTGCGCAGATCGATCGAAGTCTGTCTTAAAGCGGTGCATGCTGGTTAGAAATTTTGGCCGGATTGATGCTGCGCCGACGGCATGTGACTGTCACATGTGGCATCAAAGTACCGCGACAGCGCTTCGAGATCA